>VWZX01003779.1:0-26440 GCA_013399015.1 Galbula dea
AAGTCATCAAGAAAGATGTTGAACAAGAGAGGCCCCATCACTGAGGGACACCGCTTGTGACCGGCCACCATCCGGACTTGACTCCATTGAGCACAACTCTCTGGACTTGGCCATCCAACCAATTTTTGATACAGCCAAGCGTGTGCTCATCCAAGCCTCGTGCAGCCAGCTTCTCTAGGAGAATGCTGTGGGAAACTGTCAAACGCCTTGCGAAAGTCAATGTAGACAACATCCACAGCCCTTCCTTCATCTAATAAGCTAGTTACCCCACCATAGAAGGAGATCAGGTTAGTCAGACAGGACCTGCCTTTTGTGAAGCCATGCTGACTGGACCTGATCCCCTGGCCACTCTGCAAGTGCCGCCGAAGTGTACTCAAGATGATCTGCTCCATCAGCTTTCCTGGCACAAAAGTCACAGAAGTCACGTGGCTTCCTGAATTCCATGAGCTTAAAACTGGCAGTCCTAGGTACCTTTAAAACTCTAAGACTTCTTTTTTCAGGATGACATCAATATTAGAAGATGCTGTAACTTGAACTATGCCTACACTGAAGCTTAACCTCTAGTTACAGCAATTCAGTCTTCAACATCAGCCACAGCTGCATAACAAACAAGTTTAACTGTTATGGTTTAGCACTTTTAATAAAACATCACTCAATTACACCTGAACACAATCATTAATTTCAACCAACACTGTTTCAGAAGACTTCAGTATTCAAATTCTAAAGAATGACTAACCTACACTAGAGTAAGGTCCTAGCTACTGTAATACACAGTGTCTGGGCAATGCTGTACTGACATCTGTTCTTCTGTATACAGGGATCAGCAGTAAGGTCTTCCTGCTAAGTGGCCATTCACGTAGGAAGCATTATTAAAAAAGTATGCTGTTAGAAAACAAAGCATTATCTTAGGCTTAGACTAATCCTGCATCCTACTCTACATATTAAATACAATGATGTTATGAATCAAATAGGACAAAGCAAACAGTAACTTTAGGCTATAATGTGGAAGTTATGTAGAAAGGGGTAAGGAACCAGGGAATGACAATATTTAACTTCTTGACTTATTTTGCTTTGACCATTCACTGCACTCTGTCATACACCCACCCATGATGGCTCCTCTCAGTAAACAGGATCTCAAGAGACTATTATGCAGTTCACAAAAAAACTTCCAGCAAGAAATGCTCCTAGCACTGTTTTCACAGCCAAACTTCAAAAATTTAAAGTCAGTTTCTGAAGACAAGCACAAGAGAACTTATAAAGTCACCCAGCTCCTTCCTTGTGTAACCATTTTTTAAAAACGTGTAGTACAGGAATATTAATGCCAGAAAAGCTGATACTTCCATGTGGTTAGCTTGTCTGAACAAACTTTTTTATTTCATCAGCTTAAAAGAAATTGAAACATTTCTGAGTAACGATGAGTTCTCATTTTTAAGTCCAGTTTTGTTATAAACCACCACTTAAACTGATTTGTAAAATAAGTTTTGTAGTTAAAAGGAAATGTGTAATAGTAGTTTTCAAACATATGCAGGAAATGCCACCAACACTGTCTTACTGATTGCTAACCTCAAGTCAAAAACTAAGCTCCACAGAGACTTACCTGACATGAATTTTCATTTCCTATTTTATATCAAAGCAGCATCTAAAGGTGTTCTGCAACATGTAATTTCACACATGTAGTTTGGGCCATCTTCATTTTGTCTATAACAGCACCATCCTGAACATTTATAAACTAAAAGTAGCTGAACCCACTTTTCTTTGGGGAGGAGAGAGTTTTGGAAAACCAGGTGCTAGCTTCTGCCACCCCACCTCTGAGAAAATATCCAAGAAAACTAGTGCAATCTCAGAACACTCTTGTTCTCCCTCGCACAATACAGCACTATACTACATGGACCGTGGACCACAACCAGGGCAGAAGAGGCAGGGGTGTGGCACTGTATGTTACAGAGGAACTGCAATGTACCCAACTTGTTACTGGTGATGACAAGTTTGAGAGTTTCTGGGTATGGATTAAGGGACAAACAAACAAAGCTGATGTGGTTGTGGGAGTCTATTATAAGTCGCCCAGTCAAGGTGAAGACGCTGATGAATTATCCTGAGGAGCTAAAGGATGCTTGTGAATCACCTGCCCCTGTCTTTATGGGGGATTTGAATTTGCCAGATGTTAACTGGGAATACCACACTGCTGGTGCGAATAGGTCCAGAAGATTTCTAAAAATACCTAGATGATGGGTTCCTGATACAGGTATTAAGAGAACCGACAAGGATTTGTTACTCGTCAGCAGAGAGAGTCTTGTGAGTGACATGATCATAGGTGGCTGTCTTGGCCACAGTGACTACAAAGTGATAGAGTTTAAACTCTCTGGAGACAGGTGGAAAACTGCCAGCAAAACCTCTACTCTGGATCTGAGGAGAGTGGATTTTGGGCAGCTCAGGGAACTCCCTAGTGTGGTACACTGGAAAAAAATTTTGAAGGTGCTGGGGTCCATCAGAGCTGGTCAGTTTTTAAGTACCATCTCCTGAGAGCACAGGAGCAGGAAATCCTTAAATGTCTGAAGTCAAGCAGGCAAGGCAGAAGGCCAGCTTGGCTAAGCAGGGAGCTTCTTCTGGAGATTAGGCAAAAAAAGTATGCATATGCCCAGTGGAAGTGAAGTTTGGTAACTTGGGGGGTCTACAAAGATGCTGATAGCCACTGTAGAGAGAAAATTTCTGCAACTACGGCCCAATTGGAGTTGAAACTGGCCAGTACAGTGGGAGACAACAGTAAAAATAACTTTAAAAAATATGTTTAAATAAACATATAATATGTTTATTGGAGGAAGACCAGGAATGACATTAGCCCATTACTAAATGGGGATGGTCACCCCACAAGCAGAGACACTGACAAAGCAGAGACGTTTAATGCTTTCTTTGCCTCTGTCTTTAACATGGAGGATCGGATCTGGAGACGCAGTGCCATGAGCCAGTGACCAATGACAGGGAGTGTGGTAATGTTCTAGCTGACCCTAAAAAAGCGGGACTTGCTCCTCCAACTAGATCCGTGTGAGTCTATGGGGCCCGATTGGATCCACCCAAGGGTACTTAAAGAGCTGGCAGATGTCATAGTGAGTCCTCTCTCAATGATTTTTCAATGCTCTTGGGAATCTGGGAAGGTCCCAACTAACTGGAAGCAGGCAAATGTTCTGATTTTCATGAAGAGCAACAGAAATGACCCTAGTAACTAGAGGCCTGTCAGTCTCACTTCTATGCCTGGTAAAATTATGGAGAAGATTATTCTGGGAGCTATGGATAAGCATCAGACACACAATGCAGTCCTTGGTCATAGCCATCATGGGTTTATGAAAGGGAAGTCATGCTTAACAAACTTGATTTCCTTTTATGACAAAATTACCTATCCAGTTGACCAAGGGAGACCAGTTGATGTCATCTTTTTGGACTTAGTGAGGCTTTCGATACTGTCTCCCACAGCATCCTACTGGACAAAATGTCAGGATACAGCTTGATAAGAACACCATGAGGTGGGTACACAACTGGCTGAGGGGTCGAGCCCAAAGGGTTATAGTAAATAGAGCTACATCAGGCTGGCGACAGGTGACAAGTGGGGTCCCACAGGGATCCATCTTAGGAAAGGTTCCGTTTAACATCTTTATAAATGACTTGGATGTTGGACTTGAAGGCCTAATAAGCAGGTTCACAGATGACACAAAGCTGAGTCGTGTGGTTTATACACAAGGAGGGCAGGATGCTGTCCACAGGGACCTGGACAAGCTCAAAAAGTGGGCTCATGAGAGTCAGATGAAGTTCAGTAAGTCCATGTGCAAGATCCTGAATCTGGGTAGGGGTAATCCAAGATAAAAGTACAGATGGGGAGAGGAATTCATCGAAAGCAGCCCTGCAGAGAAGAACTTGAGGGTCATGATAGATGAAAAGCTGGATACGAGCCAGCAATTTTATGAAGTTTAACAAGGGCGAGTGCCAGGTTCTGCACTTGGGAAGGGGCAACCTGAAAACAACCTAAAGACTGGGGAATGAGAGGCTGGAAAGCAGCACTGCAGACAGGGATTCAGGAGTTTTGAGTGATGATTAAGTTGAATATGAGTCAGCAGTATGTGCTAGCAGCTAAAAGGCCAGCAGGGTTCCGGGGCACATCAAGCACTCCACTGCTAGTCGATCAAGAGAAGTGCTAGTCCCACTTCATCTGGCAGTGGTGCGGCCTCACCTGGAGTGTTGCGTGAAGTTTTGGGCACAACAGAAGTTGGAGAGCATCCAGAGAAGGGCCACAAAGATGGTGAAGGGCTTGGAGGAGAAGACTTATGATGAAAGGCTGAAAGCACTTGGTCTGTTCAGCCTAGAGAAGAGCAGACTGAGGGGAGACTTCATGGCAGTCTATAACTTCCTCACCAGAGAGGGAGGGGTGGGTGCTGACCTCTTCTCTCTGGTGACCAGTGACAGGACCCAGGGGAACAGCATGAAGCTGTGCCAGGGGAAATTCCTGTTGAATGTTAGGAAGTGGTTCTTTACCCAGAGAGTGGTGGAGCATTGGAACAGGCTCCCCAGGGAGGCTGTCATGGCACCGACTCTCATGGAGTTTAAGAAGCACTTGGACGATGCACTTAGGCATATAGTGTGACTTTGGGGTTGTCCTGCGCCTAAACAGGAGTCGGACTTGATGATCCTGGTGGGTCCCTTCCAATGTGGGATATTCTGTGTTTCTGTGACCAGCTAAAAGCTGTCATTGTAAAATTACTGAAAAAACTCTCAACACAGACTAAAAGATATTGCAATATGTCAGAAAAACACCCTTATAATCAACTACTTTGTACTTGCCACTTTCAGCAACAACTGAGTGCTTCTCTTTCAAGATCACATTTTCACATTTTATGTTCAGGTAACACAGGTGGATCCCATTCACCTGGCAAGCAGCTGCTTGGCTGTTTTCCAGACTTGAAATTCAGGCTGCACAAGACCATTTACTAAGAGGAAGACAGGAAGCTACAAAAAATGCTGCTGGAGAGGTACAGATGCACAGGGCCAACTCTTGAGATGGAGAGATGTCACACACCACAGGAAGCCACATCATTCTGTCCTTACTGCCCTGTGGAGGCCAGAGCCTGGTATGACACACTTAGAAAGCACCAAGAACATCCTTTACTATTTTGCAGTGAATTGTAGAGACAACATTTAAGTCCCACCACAATTACAGGACTGAGAAGAGTAGAACTTTATCTTCCTGTTACATCTTTCCAGTGAACATATCCAAAAAGTCTTCATAGCACCAGCTATCACAAGGAGGATCAGGAGATTTTAAAGCTGATCTTGGCAAATGCTGCTCAAAGTCTCATCTCTTGCCATACTTCTAGTAAAACTCCCTTTGGCTTTGTTCTAAAGCAATATTTTTACTGAAATTCCAAAAAGAGAAAAGCAGAAGGGGTTCTGCTTCATCCTCAATAATTCTGTTATGAGAAAAAGGAGTCACCTTATCAACATTCAATTTACAAGTACACTCTTCCTATAATCTCAGCAATAAAAATGGTGCTTTAGTGTATTCTGATGTACTGTCTTAAGTATATATATACTTATTTTAGAAAGCTTAAGATGTTCAACTATAGTCTTCAAACATTTATAAAACATCAAAGTGAATGCATCCAGACTGAAATACAGTATACAGTTTGAGAACATTCTTTATACATAGCAGTTCTCAACCTGAGCACCATGACTAAGAAGCAGTGTCCATCCCTAATTTGAACAGCAAACTATCCCCGCCCTGCTACAAAGTAACAAACAGTGCGAGGTCTGTTTATGAATCTGTAATACAATGTTATTTTACAATCTACTCTGCCACTCATCTGCCTGCTGCTGTCATCTCAGCTTACTCACAGCTTAACAGTAGATGTTGCAAACTCTGCTATAACAGTTTCCAGAGAAGCTTTCCCCTCTTCAGCGTTAAATGCTGAAACCACCCACCTCTTTTGGCTTTAACCTGGGGAGGAACAAAGGAATTCCTGTATTGCTGTCCTCTGAAGTAACCTGTTTTGGGGAAAGATCTTAAAGCTTGAAAATAATCTACTCTAGAAGCTGCATTAGCTTGACAACTCTGCTCCACTGGTGATCAAAAGCAACCCTAAAACTAGGTTACTGCAATCAGCTATGTGATCACTTCCCTGACATATGTTCCCAAAGAATTCAAACAACCATGCTAACTGGTAGCACAGCTTCTATTCAAGAAAAACTGTGCTCTTCACACCTATATTAGAAATCACTTTTTTACTCAGTTACGTGAAGAAAAAGGTATCAAAATGTCCCAATTCTATGATTTGTTTGCTCTCAAACAGCAGCTCCAAGTTAGTTGTCCCATTTTCAAACAGGTCTTTTCCTTGCCCAGTTTACTTCTACTGTTAAGTCCTTTGCAGGCACTTCGATCAACACAGTATACTAAGTTCCACATATGGAGACTCCTATCACCTAATAAAGAACGCCAGCCTTCAGAAACCAATTTTAAAATGTGCCATAAGCTATGTCTAGGCTGCTTATCTTATCCATACTGCTACTTCACTTGCAGGGAATGAAACACCACAGGACAAGCAAGCGAAGGAGTAACACTAGCATAGTAATAGAAGTTCTGATTGTTTAGAAAATCTTGGCCATGTCAAATGGTCTTGCTTTCACATGTTTGATGAACTTTCACCAGATTCTGCAGTTTTAACTATCTGGGTTCTTGCATAATACATCAGAAATATAACAAAATTAAGATGTACTGGATTTATTTACTGGACACAGTGAGTAAGTATAAGAAAAGATGGGATGTGTCAATAGCTTTAGTCACTTTAACATGAAAAGCAGCCTTTCAGGATCAGAAGTCACATGTAAAAGACTCCTGGATATGGAGATTTTTGCTTCACAAAAACCCCCACAAAACATTACAGTCTTCAGAAGAAGTCTATATTTACTACTGCATTTTTACCTTAAGGAAAAAAATATTAAAAAGGTATTCTCAACACAATGCTTAAATAGCACCACCACACTATTTCCCCAGGAGAATCAGGGAATTACTTCCATGATAGCAGTTTAACATGTTATCAACCTTCTGTATTGGCTGAAATAAAAGATTGCAGCTTTCTGGTTTGTATTCCCAACACTCCCTCAATATCCCATATTCCCAAAACCAAAGTACAAGTCTAATTGTTGACTGTAAATTCCACAAATCATTCTCCAAAAAAGAAAAAAAAAAATCAGGATTTCGGCCCCTCTCACTTAAGTCAGAATAGAGAGGCTATAAAAAACAAAGCAAAATAAGCTTCTGAAAAACCAGGAAACATAGCACAGGGATGCTATCCTCATGTTAAACAAGGAACACAGGGTACACATAAGGCTACATTTTTTACAGATGTATTGAACTGTTATGCAAGAAAAACACATTTTTCAGGTAATACCTTCTAAAACTGTAATGGCACGGCAGGCTGGAAAGCAAGGATTTGACAGGAGTGTTAGCCTTCTGTCTGCACTGGAAGCAACTGCTGCATTTCACCTAAGACTTTAAAGCACTCACGTGGTACTAGCATCCCAGCAAAGAATCTCTGAATTAGTATTTAAGGAAATTGGTCTTGAAATCTTAACTCCAGTCATCAGGCTGCCAGGTCACTTTTCATCAACATTCAACACCACTTTGCTTTTGTGCTGTAATTTCCTCTAACACAAAGCAGTGATAAAATGAATGTCCTCTGCAGGAACTCAGGACCTCCTGCTAGAGCTAAGATTCAAATGTTAAGTACTGTTTCACACAGTTTCAAAAGAAAATTTACATAATAATTGTAATATATCCACTACTATGAACTTAAAATTTTTTATTTGTTTGAGAACAAAGTTTTTTAAGTTATCAATCATGAAGTTATCTGATGCTGCATCAAAACCCTTCTACAGTACTAAGATGAGTACACAAACATCTGGAACAAACAAAATAGAAGTACACTGTTAACTTTTACCTTCCCCCCAAATAAATAGCATACTTGAAAGCTATACTCATTCAAATGAATAAAGGCTAGAGACACTGAAACTGAAGGTAGACACCTATCTCTTCTTTATCCTCCTGAGTATACTGCTGCACCTCTATCTACACTGAGCAATCTCATATGCCTCAGTTCTGAATTGCATCATGCAGACCATGTCAGCAGCAGAAGCTGCTGGCTTCCCTGTAGAATCAGATGGAGGAGATAAGACACTGCAGTGCTCTGTCGGTTCAATAATGGGCAAGCAAAGGTAGAGCCAAGATAAAATCTTCTGGAGAAGACTGAATGAGTTCAAATGCAACAAATGAGGACTATGCTTGTACCTGGAGAGTACTCCATATAGGCAGATCATCTCCATTAGTGCTCATACTTCATATAAAATAATGCTCTAATACACTTGTTACGTTATTCAATGTTGGCACAGAAGCTGAATTCAACCTGTGATACAGATGTACCCAGTTACAGCTCAGGAAGGACACAGCCATTTCTGCATTAGTTTTCAGACAGATGTGCTCTGGAGGAATGTAAGTCATCACAAAGGAGTCAAAACTCATGTTTCCCTTCCTCTAGCTTTTATTTAAATTTTAAAAATACAGAAGCCACAACAGTCCAGGTCAACATCATCCCAAACCTGCTGCAATTTCCTGCTTTGGATTCCGATACTCTGTTACTATCAGCACTGAAATGACTTTTTAAATAATGAAGATAAGACTAAGAATATGTTAGCTAACTACTCATATCATGGCATGCTTTGGTTTGTTAAAGGCCTGGATTTTGCCTATCACTAGTTACAAAGAGTTTATTTCAACAGAATAATCCATGCTAGCAAGGAAGAAACTGCTTCAATAGAAGATGATGTAAATGGATGCTCATGCTCTTGTTTCTTTACTGACTGCTTCCTGTGCTCCACTTGTGTCAAAAATGCAAGACAGCATAAAGGCAAGATCTTAAATGTTACCTAATCCATTGTGTATTTTAGAAGAGTGAACTCGCGTGTCAACATTTAGTTTCAGGATACCCAGGGATTACGTGATTACAATCCCACTGGCTTGTTGGGAGGATTCAGCAAGATAACTACAAACTACTTAGAGGGCTAGTGTCAAAAGGACTTCTGTACTTATTTAGCCTCTGTTCTAGATTACTGACCCACTTATGAAGAGCTAAGCACTCCTGCTGCACAATGCCAACACCCACTCCATCTGTTTGCTTCTGCTTTCTCAGAACCTCTATTAAGTCTGCATTAAGAAGTTGTGTTAATTACCACATGAGCAGCTTTTGCATTGTACATGTAGTATCAGCCTCACTTAGTGTTTAGTCACCTTGACAAACAGTGCAGAAACCGAACAATCCTAATTGCAGCAAGATTATCAATGACAAAGCATATGCAGATTTCAGAATTTAATTCAACTTTTGCCCAAGCTGCTCTCAGTTTTGAGAAAACCTTGTAGGTGTTTAGTCATTCCAGGGTTCAACCATGAAAAAGTATACTAGAGTCAAGTACTACATCAAACTCCCTGGAAATCTCCACAGCAACCAGAAACTTGGGAAATCACAACCAAATAATGCAACAGCAGCAAAAAGAAGCATCCCACAACACTTGTCAGTATCTGCACTGAGTTCAACAGTATTAGTAGGTAGATTGAAACCTAGTAAAAAAAAAGAATGAACTAACAAAATAAAAAAACACAGACAAAACCAAACACAAAAACCATTCTCAAGCAGAAAGACACTTTGAAAGTTAGCCCAGCAGTCACATCAGAACTGCATCTCAGCAGCTTAGCACAAAATTCCAGCCAACTAGGAATTAAAAAAAAAAAATCAAATTAATAATTTTATTATTTATACCTGCTGATCTCCAGATCTTTAAGACATTCATTAAAGTGGGTCTCACGCAGCAGCTTCATTAACTTACTAAATCCAAGAACAAGAATCACCAGAAGTCATTGCAGTACTGAGTTGACGTTTGTTCTTTCTTGGGAACCCAGACTAGTGCTGTCAAAGTGAAATACCTTCAACAGTCCAAAAGCCAACTACGAAACTTTTGTGTGCTGCTGACAAATCTGAAATCATCTTGCCCCTTGATATCAAAGCTATTTCTTAGTTTAAAATTAAAACTTCTCTAATAGCCAACATCACTTGAAGAACTCTTTTACCTACCAGCTTATTCCTAAGGTAGTCAAGAAAAGTAAAACATAGGTCCAAGTCCTTTCTATAGCTCACTGGAGAAGACATGAGAATAGTACATCACAGCCCAGCAAGTACTGTTGTTGACAAGATGGAGGCTATACAGAGTATAACAGAGCTTTGTATTCTGTTTCAACAAATTGCTTACTATGTCTACCTTAAAACATGAGGCCATGCAAGCAGGAGGATATACTCAAAGCAGTTAGGAAAACAATGATGTATTTGCATAATGTATTTTCTATCATCATCTTCAAAATTAGATGACTACTCTTCCGAAGTAGCAGTATTTATTGCCTCAGTATCCCTGCAGGATAGCTCAGAGAGTCTCTCCAAAAGCTGTGCAAATAAGATACACATTTTGTCTCAACTGAATCTCTACATGACATATTTAGCTTCTGCCATACAAAATGCCTTCCAAATTAAGCATTTTGTCCTTGGTAAAGACTTGCTAAATAGAGACACTGCGTGACAAGTCAATAAACGTATATCCCTACAGGTTCCAATCTTAGTCTACCAACAGACACTAAGGCAAGAAGTATCCCATTTCCGATTGTTTTCCAGCTTGCAAAAGGACAAAAACAAAAGGGAAGCCCAGAGAATTTTGGGACTGCTCTAGGGAAGAAAGCATTAAAGCAGTGGGCAGTATTAGAAACAAAGGGTGAGCAGAAGACAGAATTAAGTGGTTATTCATTCAGAGCATATTCATGATTTTCCCAGAAAGCTGTGTCAAATCTAAAAGAGAATGCTAAAACCATTATCAGATACCAGCCATAACACAGTTGATATATGGAAATAATTACTGACACCAGTCAAATCTAGTTTGCACTATGATTAATACAATTTTAAAGCAGTTGGAATGAATGTGCTCATACAGAAATTCACATCATAAACCAGATGCAGCTTCTCTCCTCTAGGAACTATTTTAAGAGTCGAGGGGCTAAGTGCCCAAAATATTCTTGTGCCAATAGATCCTGTTAAGTTTCTCACAGAAAAAAAATTGTGAAGTGATTTAATACTTATATCACACATAATGAGTTTGCACCTTAGTGGAATTTCTGTACAAGAATATAGAACAGATTACATTGTACTTACAAACATAACACTTGCCTCTTGCACAGCAGTTGCTATAAATTAGCTTGAGAAAGTCAAAGGGCTCTAGAATGCAAGTCATTCACCTAAATGTATACACATAACAGGAGCGGAAGAGGAGTTCTAGAAATACTCTAATTTATTAAATCACTAAAAGCACTTTCATTAACCAATAAGAAATAATAATTACAGTAAGTATACTGGTCTTCAAGCAACCTGCCCTAAAATACCAGATTTCCCTTCAAAAGGGAGAACGCGTGCAGCTTGTACAATGTAAATGAAGCTACCAGATACTATGAAAATAATTAGGTGACTGAAGTGTTGACCAAGGAAAACATAGTCATCTTTCGGTTTTGGTTTTTTTATTTTTTATTCCTTAAAGTGGAAGTGTAGGATCAAGTATGCTCCTCCAATTATAGGCAGGGTTACTAAATAAAAGCATAAGGCCATGCAATAAAATCAAAGCTGTATTAGGAACCACCGGAATACATACAAATTGTAATCTGTGATAATGAAAATTGAAATTTAAAGGTATTACTAGAAGTTGTGACTTTACAAAGCATGTGATTCAGTCGTAAGCAAGCACTACATAAAACCAAAATAGGTTTCAAAAATGTTTAAAGAATCAGAAGCACACAGCTGATTTTTTAGCTGTTTACAGGATAGCTTAAATATCTATTAGTCACTTCTTAAGTAACTGTAACAATTTCAAATACAATAGGACTTACCTTGGTATTGTCACACATTTAGTATTGCAATTCTGAGTGGTAATTGCCTTCTCAAGCTCATCCAGCTGTCCCGTTTTCTTTAGCTTCTTGACCAAGCTTTTCACCGCTTTTTCACACCACTTTTCCTCCTGGCCATTCTGCTCACCACCACCAGCCCCTCCAGAGCCACCAGCAGACTTTTTCCACCCCAGAAGTCTCTTCACAACTGGTGGAGTGAATGGCAATATGGATGACATGACTTTCACCAAACAGAACACTCAGCAAGCAAAAAATTCTAGAGATTCCCGTCTGATCCCTAAAACACAAACCAAAACAGGCATTAGCACTGAGGTTTCACATGAAACAAATACCTTGCTTAGGACTTTCTATTAGAAAATGCCACAAGGTGCTACATCCCAAAAACAAGGCAGATAATAGTTCACTAGCAGTCTGCACCATAGTTAGGTACTTAATCAATGAAGTTAAAATGCAAGTTTCCTGCAGACTATGCAACAGTTAGTACAAACTAAAGTTATTGTTAGACTACACATTTAATTTTTCTTCAAGGTTTCCCTGGCTAAAGCCAACTCCAGAAACTACAGATGTTAACTTTACCCTAGCTTTGCACCTACGTTGGCTGGTTTTAGTAATGTATTAAAATTTTCCACAAGTGATTGACATATTTCATACACATATATGCATGTTCTACACATCTCCAAATTAATTTAGCAAGCAAAATTATGTCTGGAATTTCATTTAGCCATTATGGATTCACAGAAGTCTTCCAACCACCAGTGATTTCCAAAGCCTTTTCTCATTTTGTTTGTCATGTTTTAAATAACTACCAATTTTTATTCCACTGGGAACACTGATTTAAATTCACTCATAAGTTTGGTAATAAGCTTATTCCTATCTTGCAGTCTAGAATTCAATGGCCTACAAATAATGAATCTTCTCAACTGGCACTACTTATAAGTCTTTCAAAATTCAAAAAAGGATATTTAAAATCTTAGTTTGCAGGCCCCCAATTAGTAGAACTGTCTATTTTCAATTTTAACAGCCTTTCATTCAGTATCAACTACCAGATCAGGATATTTATATTACATGAAATATTAGAAAGAATGCTGAAACTTTAACTATATTTAGCATTCACTGAAATCTGCACTTCAAATAATTTTTAAAAAATCTAGGTGTTTAGAAAAAAATCTTGGTTTTGCAGCTTGTTAGACTAGTTTTAGGCATTAAAATGTATGTCCCAAATCAACTATATTATTTCAGACAGACAGCTGTCAAAAATTGCTCGAGGGCATAATGGTCCTATGATAGAAGTATGGCACTGAAGTCAAAACCAACCTTATTTCCAGGCAGCAAAAGGGTATTACAGCACAATTGCCCCCAGTATTTCAGACTCCAGCTACTTCAGAATGCAAAAGCACTGTACTGGAGCTCTGGCTGCACCAAACAGGAAAACCAAATTCAATACCCAACATTTTCAAATTAAAACCTGACTAGGACACTTGGGGTACAGTTTCATAGGGAGCCAAGCCAATTCAACACACTCCTCCCAGAGAAAGCCCAGGTCTCCTTCCTTTCTTTCCTGTGGCAATACCATACTGCAGCACTCGTGCGGACACCTTTCAACAGAGGCTCATCTAGATACACACACAGCACTGTAAGCACTCCATCTAATGTTGGGTAAGTTACGGAGGACTCCAGCCACAGCTTTCAACAACAGTGTTAGCTCTGACTGCATCACTGGAAATGCAATCCAGGCATGTACTTCCATTCATATAATTTCTTTTGGTGGCAGAGCCAAGTTAAGAGCCTTACTCTTTTCCATATGTTTAGAACTGTTTGCAGGCATGGGAGCGAAACACTTTAGACCCCCAATCCAGCACACAGAGTAGCTCCAGAGATGGAACAGGGGACTTGCATAGCCTCTGCTGTTACAAAAAACACTCACACCACTTTTCTGAAATAGGAAAGTGACTGAGCTTTATGAAAAGACTTCAACTTCTGAGCAAAGCCAACATTAGATGCTCCAGAATACACAAGAAATTCAAAAAGACCAAACCAAACAGGATAGCCTCTTCTGCTTCAAAGATCATACTTTAAACACTAGTAATTGACAGTGTAACATCTGAACATTATATTCAATGCTGAGAGAAGCAGGCTACCAAGTACCACTACCACTGCTTATCCATACTCAAATTCTTCTCCTCTTCACAGAGCTCACTGACACATAAAACGTATTCCCTGTTCTTTAGCTTCAAATTTGACACCTTTCAATGCCCCAAGAATACTGCTTTGATTGTTAGCCTTTTAAAACACAAGCTTCAGTAGGGTCTCATCTACCATCAAGGTAAATTGCCTATTCTTTTAGGCCCTCTAAACATTCTCAATGCTATTATCCAATTTTCCAGCTATACAATACTCCTTGTGATGAGGCGTCCAATTTTACAGTATTCTCTCCCTTAAGACATAACTCTGACCTATGTATCATTTTCTGTACTCTCTGGTGACTTTTTTTTTTAAACCAAGATTTGTCTTTATGCTTCAAATGCACATTGAGTGATTTAAGTCTTACAGCAAGCATTTGGAAACCCCACACATTTAATTTATATTTGAACTCTCAGACTATTTTGACATACTGAGAGGCAAAAAAAGAAAAATTCCCACTTCCAAAAGACTCTAAGCTCAGACCTAACTAATTAGAAATTTCTCAGTACTTTCCTTACAGACATGTGCTCACCCAGCTTCTGCAGGAGCTGTCAGAAGGAACAGGCTGACTTGCTGCCTCTGTGAAAGTTAGATTTAAAAAAAAAAACAAACCACAAACCAAACAAACACTGCCACAAAGGGACTTAAAAGAGCCCCTCACTACAATGACTACTGCAGCTCAGCAGCCATTTAAAAAAACCCAAACACACAACACACACACACCATAGCTGAAGACAGAGTCCAGGAGGCTTAATCTAACTTCTTCCTCCTAGCTATTGTTTTGCCATGTCAGAGATTTGCCAGGAGTATCAGTAAGAATTTGCCTGACTTATTCCAGTAGTGGCCCCATAGCTTTCAAAGGCTGAGCAGAGAGAATGTGACACAAGTAGGACAGGACTTCATTCAACTTAATACTTCAGATGATTGCAATGAGTACTCACAGGAGAATATTTCAGCAAGATGAATTTATGCAATAGTGCCACTTTGCTCCAAGCCTGGAGGAGGCACTGCAAAGTGCAAGGCATGGTTAGGTTGAATTACGTAATTGGCATTTGTACAAATTCCTTGTAAGGAAAAAGCAGGAATAATCAATAAGAAACGCCCTACTGAGTCAGAAAGTGGTGCATCTAGCCTAGCGCTCCATCTCCAGAGGTGGCAAAGGGACTTGCTGCTCAAGGAAAGCACATGAACCTGGCTTTTTTGTTTAGCTCATTTTCCTCATAATTCTTCAGCATCTTAAACTGTTACAGCAGGACATCAAAGGTTACATTCCCACCTATTACCTTTAGCAGCCATTTATGGACCTGTTGTCAACAGTCATCAATTCCTTTCTGAACCTGCCTCCATGGACAGCACCAGAATTTAACTGCCCTCTGTTTACAGAAGTACTTTTAGCTTCTATAACTTGTTCTCTTAATAGTTTCAGAAAGTGCCTATTTTTTCTACCACTGCAAACTTTGCTGAAGAACTCTTTCTATTCATCTTGTTCACAAGCTTTGCGATTCTGTACATTTGAATCGTGCCACTCTCTCAGAGGCAGGACTATCAGCCTTTTGTCACAAATAAAGCATCTGAATACAGCTCATAGGAAGGAAGCTTCTCTGGCCATATACCAAGCCTGAGAGCTTTGCTATCTCAATTAAATCACAAGTACTTGAAGACACTGCATTAGGACTGATCTAAAGACCACAGGAAAAAAAAAAAAATCACATCCGTCTGTGGTTATCTTTTCGGTCATACTATCCTAAAGCTTTCCACATCATAACTAAAATTAAAAGTACAAAGAAAGAAATGTACAATTCACAAGGAATCTGGAGATAGGAGTTCAAAAGAAAACAGAGCCCTACATTTGCCTTGGGTTCTGAATATATCCACCTAGACAGTCTGACACAATAGTAATAATAATGGGCTTAAGAGTCAGTGTTGCATCTCATTTTTGACCAGCCAATCACATTTCAATTCATCAAATGTAAATCTTCCTTCAAATTGATACAGTAATAGAAGGAATTTTTACCTTTGTTCCTCAAGAATCATCTTCTCATACACCGTCAATGTTGACACTAGCCCCTTGATAAAAAACATTTTCTACTTTTTTCCTTGTATATATTCTTCACCCACAAAAAATTGCAAAATGCTTTTTCCTCCCAAATGCACCCAAAACCCAACCATCGCTAGCACTGCAGGAAACATTTCCACACTGCTCAAGACTACAGATTCAATACATGCTAAATATGCAATGTATCTTCTTCCTTGCAATACAGCTCTTGTGATTTCCTTGTAGCCTACAGTTAACTACCTCCAAAGCCTGTGTACTCACATTTGCTTTTCAAGGACTTTAAAAAATGTGCTTTGCCATCGCTTATTCTTTGCACTGTTCCCTCCTTTGTTCACTCTTCTCCTGAGGTCCAACACCATACCATAAATCTGACAGTTTACCTTCTTGTGTACTGTTTCCAATTTTCACTAAAACTCACTGAGACTCTGAGAGTAATTACAGGTAGATTTTCAGGACTCCTTTCTGAGCTCAACTATAGTTGACCTATTAGTATCAAGGCAGCAGTAAAATACTGCAGAAGATGTCCACTATTTTATCCCTACTCACACTCTCTGGATTGTACCTTAAAACCGCAGCTTTGAGTTCTCACTTCACTAACCAGAGAGGTACAAGTGTTTCTACACATTGATGGAACACAAAGAGCACATGCTGTTATTTTGAACAGAGTAATACTGGAAAAAGTACAAACCGTCTAACTTCGGTAGTGTTTGTTTTGTCTCTGCCCCCATAGTGTACCTCTGTTTCCTGATGCCCTTATGTTTCTATAGTTGGTCAAACAGTATCGTAATCGGCAACTTTTAAAGCCACAGCTTGAGTGCTGTCTGCTGTTATTCCTTCTTCTGTGGTTTTCTGTAACAAGTATTAAATATTAAGCCCATGATCCCAGCAATAACTTAAGCATAAAAGATGAAGAAAACCTTAAGGGTAGTATGCTAGCAGACTTCAAGGGAAATTTTCCTTTCCTGAGTGGAAACAACCTATAAACACACTCCTGCTACCAAAAATATCAAGTGATTTCTGGCTAATTTATTCTAAAGCCTTATGCAACATATTTCATATCAGACTTATTCATCTTAAACTTCAACTAAAAAAAAAAATCTGATCTCTCCTAGTTTTACTAAAAGTATTCTGGCTTAGAGGAATTTCATAGAAGAGCCCTTCTGGAATATAAGGGACAGAATTTAAGCTGCTGGGTGAGAAGATTGAGTTAAATAATTTGTGGCATTTGAGATAGCCTACAAGCTTCTTTCCTCCCTATTTTAGTCCCATTTTTGTGGTTTTTAACAGGCAATTTTCTTCATTCATCCTCGAATTAGGTCAAGATTCTGAGTTTCACCAAGTGCACAATGTTTCAGATATTTTAGTAGATGAGAGAATATTCACCCTTTCTTTTCACATACATCCCTATGATATTAGAGGCTTCATAGCAAGGTAACATTAATCAAAGCACAGTCAATATTTAAGTCAGCAACAAGACCTTACTCTAGGCTAAACAGTACTGAGAGTTGAAGTTTTAAAGGGTATAGCTTATGCAGCACAGCAAATGTCTCCCATATTAAGCCAAAGACATTAAGACTTAGAAAACAGTAAAACAAGTATTTCATCTTGCATTGAGGAGAAATAAACCAAAACTAAATTATGATCTGCTTCTGGTTTCTTTAGGCTTTCTTTTACCAAACTAAAAGCAGAAAGCTTTTTCTCAGCAGAAACTGAGAAAGTTCTCTCTAATGTTGCTGATCTCCATTTAAAGGAAACCTGAATTCTGCATGAAGTTCAAACTAAAATCAAAGGCAGTCTTTTCCCTTTCAAATAGAACACACTCTAGTTAAATCACTCAGTGTAACAGAAAAGAGAAGACATTCCACTTCTGTTGTACCCACAAGTCCTTCAGAAACTGCCTTTTGAGACTCTGGAAGGGCTAATTCTTTTTCTTCTTCCCCTACAAATATATAATATAGACACATGGTTTTGTCTTACTGGAGAAGCTCAAACCTGTTGCCATGTAAATTCTTGAAGAACAGAAGAAACTGAGATGCTGTCCATCCTTCTCACATTCAGGTCAGAGTAGGAGAGCTTCAAGTATTCCCTGTTACTTGAGTATTTGGTTTTGGGTTTTTTTGCTCTGAGGAAGGTGAGGGAAGGGGAATCCAGACTTACCAAGCAATGCCCTCAGAACCACTCCTCCGGTTCAGCTTTTCAGCCAATTAGGCCAGCAGTGGGGAGTACCTCTATCGAGCTGGCTCCCAAAGGGCTCCATCTGGCCTGCAGCCTCATTTGGCCAGCCCACAGGCCAAAGCTCGAGAAGTAAAGGCAAGATCCTGGTTCAGCTTTGACAGAAGATAAAAGTTTGAGGCAAGCTGCTTATGATCTGGGGGTACAGAAGCAAAGAAAATTTCTCCTCCTGGGTCAGATTTAGAATGAGAATTTTGTAATCAACCTACACAATTTGAGTTTATTTTGCTCTAATACTGCAACGCATCTTGAAATTCTGCATAACTGTGTTCTCTTTATGCAGCTCACCAAAAACAGAATCAGCCACCTATTTTGAAAGTTAAGACTTTTCTCCTCACAATTCATAAAGTTTGAATATGAATCAAATGAGAAAACTTATTTCTCTTACACAGAAGTAAAATAATCACTATTATGATGTTATGGAAGCTTCAGATTTTTCTATAATTGCAAAGGACTGCAAATTACAGACAAATGTAGTAATGAAAAACTATACTGCTATTAGAAACCTAGCAAACTAACATATAAATTCATGGTTTACTAAAATTGTGTGCAACTGTAAACACAAGAAAGAAGAGAGGTTAATTTTACTGACCTTTGATTAAATTAACAAGACTCATGTATTTTAGCAACTCTCATAGAACTGAAAAAAAAGGATAACCACAACTGCAGTTAGCCAATCCACCTGTCTCCGAAAAGCAACAAACTACTTGCACTTCATATTATAAACAGCCTCATAGTATTGCTCCCTAAAGCTAAAAAGCCCTGAAAGCCACACAAAAGCACTGAATAAGGACTCCAAACTACTGCAGTTTAAGCTGTTCTCACTTCATCTGTTTTGACTAAAATTTTCCATGTCTAACAGACAAGTGTCAGTTTCATTGTTTTAGAAAGTAAATACTCCTGGGCTAAATTTGACAGGAATATTCACAGAACTGACTATCAGGTACCCAGGTACTTGTCTCAGTTTTTATCTGTAAAGCCTGGCGGCTTCTCAATGCTGTTAAACCACAAACAACTGCACTTAACAATTACTTAATGCAAGTTCACTTTCAAAAAAGGCCTAACCTAAAAGTTGTTCAAAGAGGCCAGCCCCCCACTCCCTTGATAAGCAGAGTTCAATCTGCACCGAAGAGTGTCTTATGTTAAGCTTGTATGCTACAGGGTAATTAAATCAAGCTTGAGCCACAGACTAAGTGGATAGGAGACTCAGGAACTGCTCTCTCGCAGCTTGGTCCTGGGCTTACTTCACGCTATGGCTGTCAGACACAGAAACATAATAAAATGTGATCTGGAAGGAAGCCTTGCTCTTTGTAACACAGTTTCTCTACTGGAAACGGAGAGCAATGTTTAGGATGGTTTTCTACAGTAGCCAATTTCTTCTAGCCTAGAGAGTATTGAGCACAGGACTGCCTGTACTCTCCATTCTATTACAAAAACCTAATCCCATCGCATGACTTGCAGCAATTCAGTTTAACAAATCAACAATCACAAATATTTTGGCAAAGTAAGCTTAGGTATTGTTTGTCTCGCGGCACAGCTCACAACCAGTTTGTGGCTTTATGATAAAAGTCATTAAATCCAATCTGAAAAGCAGAATTCACAGCTCACTTAGCAAGTCAGGCCCATAAATGGATGCTTTCAATTACAGGGCATTTACATGCACAATCATTAAGGCAGCATTGAATACATTTGAAAAGTCTAGAATACCTTGTATAGCAATTAAAACTTTGCATACTGTTCTTTATATAAACAAAACTTAAGAATTCTCTTCAGTCTCAAGCAGAGCTCAGAGTCATTGTTACCCAGAACCTACTACAAAGCCTGTTCTCCCAGGACTTTTGTGGGAAAAGGATTAGAGAGATAAAAACAAGTTTTGTTTTTTAAAACTGCTCTCAGTAACAGATTTTTCTGAGCTCCAATAAACTCAATTGTATCAACCAGTGCTCAACACTACTGAAAGACCAAATGGAACAGGAAAATGCAGAAGGACCCAGAAGAGCCTTTCTCATTTAGAGATTCACTGTGTAAATCAATCTTATTTGATTTTGTTTGTGAATCTAGCTTCTGGATAGAGGAAAAGAAGAAACCTGTTAAGAGACCAACCTTTTTAATCTCATTTTTTAAACTGTGTTCTCCTTTTTAACATCAAATAGAACCTCTGGGAAGTTGACAAATTCTTACACACTCCTAGCTTCTTCCACAAGGAAAACTGGACCTTCAAGCACTTTTAATTCGTTTTGGTCAGTGTAGTCTGATTCTGACCCACACAACTAGAGAACAACAATAAACTACCAAGTTACTCTATTAAACCTCCCAGTATATTGTTAAATATGTGCTTAGACTCCTATTTGAGACATTTAGAACACCTGAAATGAAATCCCTTCCTCTTTCTAAAGGCATTTGTAATTAATGCTATTTTTCATCGCAATAGTGCTAAACAAATGAAGGGGAGGGACTTCAAAACCTCTCCTTTACAGTGTCACTCCCCTCTAATTCACTAGAGTTTGTAAATGCTAAAGTTTTAAATCTACACCTCAGAGCAACAAACACAGACACAAAATTCAATGCTGCAATAAAGCATAGGAAAGTCTAAACTGCAACCTGGTCCTGCTGAGAGAAGCATTTCACCTTAAGAACAAGGAGAGCTTTTTCAGTCTGGAGAACAGAGCAAAGACTAATAAGTCTCTCACTGTCCAGCCTCCACAGAAAAAAACCGAAATGAATCAGTCTGAAAGTACAGCTCTCCAGGCTAAGAGAGGAACACTCAAGAACACACCGCTACTATGTCATTACGAGCTGCTTGCAACAGATGTAAGCTGGCTTGTTTGTAACCAAGAACTGTGATAACGCGAGCTCTACAGGCAACACACGTAACTTGAAACACTCACCAGCAGTGTTTTCAGAAAGACTGTTCCATAAACCCAGTGAATGAAAGTTCTTAATGCTATCCACTTGTTTTTAAGGCATTTGAAAAGAGCACAATACATATGAGTTAGTTTTTTTAGTCAAAAACTCTGACCAATAGGCGTAACACTAGGCTGCAGCCTGAATCCCAGCTGTCCAATTCAACAGCTCTACAAGACTTTCACAAGGGCTCTTCACTCACCAACGTTTTTACTTCTTTTATTTCTCCAGAGTGATGACTAAAAGACCATACTGTGTCACACTTTTTCTCTTCCCCACCACTCACCACACAAACTTACAAATAGGAACTCTATAACGCTGCAGTAACACCAGCTCCTTGCATGTATCATAACACTATTTCTCTTACTTATTTATCTAGATATAGGAGCCACTTAACAGATTATATTTGTTTACAACCTACAATGTATAGATAGCTACAGTATTAAAATTAGTGCTACAATGAAAACCACTAATCTCAATCCGTCTGTACCCGTCTCATGCTGGCAGTATGTATTTCACATATATGGCTCCGGACTAGGAGAGTAACAGACAAAAGGGCACTGGCTGAAGCAAACTCCTGCAATCCTAAAGACTTCTTTGCAACCTGCTCCTAACTTTGTCCACCACCTCAGCGCGAAGTTTTGCAAGAAAAAGACACTGGGCACAGACAGAAGGAAAGAAGAAAAAGAGGGCGAACTCCTGGGGTTTTCTTCCCTCCCTTCCCCCTCCATACACACACAGAAAAGCATAAGCCGGCCCTTCTCGCCCCTCACTGCCCCGCGTCGGGGGCTATTCCGGTGTGTGGGCGGCGGAGAGGAGTGACAGCGACCTGCCCCTCCAACCCTACTTCCTCTCAGTCAGACCCAGGAGGCGCCTACCCTTCCCACACAGGGAGAGGAAGCGCTCCAAGCCCTGGGCCGCCACCGGGGCCCACCGCGGCCGCCCGCAGCCCTCAGCGCCGGCCGCGTCCCACCACAACAAAGGGGGAGGAGGGCGTGGGGAGGCGCCCCTCGGCTGGGACCAGGCCCGGCCCGCCCATTCCCAGCACGCTCACCGCTGGCGAGGCAGCCCTTCCCGAAGACCGGCCGCCCGGTAACACCCCCACCCCGCGGAGCGGCCAAGCCGCCCGCCGAAACAGCCTCAAAACCAACCTCCTCCTCGATGATCTGCACCGCCACCCTCCTCCCGCAGCGCTACCTTCCACTGCGCGCCCGCCCTCCCCACTACTATTGGCTCCCTCCGTGCCCCGCCCTCGTCTGTGGGCGGAGAGACTTCGCATTGCCTTCTCTTCCAGTCACTTGAGAAACAGCAGGTTAGGATTGGCCAACGGGGTCCGAAGCCCGTCCCTCCCCCCCGATTGGCGGATTGAGCCGCCAATCGAGTGTCCGCGCTAGGAAAAATAGGAGAAATAAAAAAAAAGACGCAAGACGAAGACAGACGGCGCCGAGTAGTCAGGGATGCGTGCTCTGCGCAGAGGGGGCGGGGTAGCACCGCTCATTGGCTGCATTGCATGTCACTCTATGTCTCACACTTCCGCCAGGAGCGGTTGACCGAAAAACAGGAAGTGGAGCTGAGGTTTGAGTGGCCCGTAGGCGCGCAGCCGCACTGGTGGTCCCGTAACCTTCCGCCGTGGACTGGCTGGGAGCTGAGAAGTAGTGTGCGGGTACTTTGGGGAACGCTATCGGCTCGGCCTTGGAATACCTCCTACCCTAGAGTGGCAGATAAAACAAATCGAAAATTAAATGCCCTTTGGTAAGGGAGGGTGAATCCTCTTCCCTCAGAGATCTGGTGTGGGTGGCAGCCATAGTGGCCCCTCGGGAGGCACCAGAATGCACTGTCCATGTTAGCATAGCACGACTGTGCTCCCTGGACTTTCGGCAGGCGCCATTTACCTTATCTCCTCCCTAAACAGATATAAACTGCCCCAGGCTTTATCTCACAGAATCATAACGTTTTCAGTTGGAACGGACATTTAAAGGTCGTGTAGTCTAAACCCTCTTGCCATGAGCAACTCAATCAGGTTGCTGAGCCCTGCACAGCCTGACCTGGAATGTTGCCAGGGCTGGGGCATCTACCACGTGTCTGGGCAATTTGTACCAGTGTTTCAACACCCTCATCATGAAGCATTTCATCCTTGTATCTAAGTCTGAATCTCCATTGTTTTAGTTTAAAACCATTACCACTTGTCATGTCACGACAGGTCCTGAAAAGGACTGTCCCCATCTTTCTCGTAAGCCTCCTCCAAGTACTGGCAGGCTGCAAGAAGCTCTCCCTGGTCCCTTCCCTTCTCCAGGCTGAACAACCCCAACTCTCTCAGCCTTTCCTCAAAGCAGAGGTGTTCCAGCCCCAGGATCATTTTAAAGGTATGTTCTAACCTAAACCATTCTGTGATATTGGGGGGACAAAATACCCCAACATGGGCATAGCTTAGGAAAGCAAATTGCAAATGGCAGGAGAAGAAAGCATTGATGCAGCAAATTGGAGAGCCCAGAAGAAGCCAGTCAAGATGTGCATCTGCAACTTGAATACTGCTTTAGGAAGAGCTCCCAGCCACAGACCTGCAACTGCAGAAATAGTACTTGATTTGGTAAAAATAAACAGCAAAACTTGATCTCTGATACCAAAGATGTATACTGCTAGGTTCTGTTACCTAAACTATGTAGCCTGGCACATTTTGGACGTTATCAGATACGTATGATTGACAATCCCATTTGGATTTGAACCTACAGTGGAAGAGCAGCAGCATCTCTCACAAAGTAGGCAAATGTGTCAGAAGGATCAACATCCTAACAAAATGTTCTTGTACAGAGAGACAGAAACAGCACAGTGGTATTTCAGTCACCTGTCATCTAGAAAGAACAAGGGAAACGAAACACCATGGAATGGTATCTGGCTGCACCATGCACCATGGTACAGAGCAGTGTAGGTAACAGCATGAAAAAGCTCCCTAGGATTGAGATTATGTCTTCCTCAGTGGGTTAAATATGGGCTTGAACCGCTTCTCCTTGTATCACATGAAGTTTGCAAGCAGCTTCACACTGTATCACTTCTTACAGCACTACAGAGGGTTAAGGAGGAAACCATGCTTTCCCCATCACATCATGAGGAGCATGTCAGTTGATTTTCAAGAAAACAGACTGGTGGCACACTGTCCAAACAGACACTAATTAAAGTGACTAGATGTGAGCCTTAACATCAGATATTGAAAGGAGACCATTGCATGAGGCATAACAATCTCCAGATTGAATAGGAACTTCTACTTAAGCCTACCAGCATATAGTACACTAAAAATGTGCAAAGAGCAAGTACTTCTTAAACTTTAAAAAGCACTGTGACTTGAGGCTTAGGCTTAAAAGCAAAATACATTAAAAAGCATTTCATTTTCCTGCTGTTTATGTTTTCAGTAGTGAAATTTCTCTGAAATGTTGAAACTCAAATCTGTTCACTATGTCTTCTGAAATACAGAACTGCATTTCCAGTATTACATAAATCACTGCCATTTCAGACTGGGCTATTAGGAGATTTCAAAGCAAATGAAAAAAAAAGAAAAAAAAAGGAAACTATCCCACAGTGCAAAAAAATTTTACAGTCTTTGATGTAACCCTGTATGTGTCTTATACTCATGTCAAAGCGGACTTAAGAAATACCTATACTATTCAAAATACTGCACTAAAAGCAAAGATATGCTTTTCTGACTGGTTGGTGGTTTCATGTTTGTTACATGTAATGAAGTTAAGACAGTAATCCTTAGAAGTGACATCTCCTGTAAGAAATTCATAGCACAATGATATTTGTATATCTGCTCAGATTCACCATTTACACTGTATAATTCCGATGAGTAAATGATTTAACTACCTTAATTTATCTTAATTCCTAGGGCCTATTTGCACATAAACCCAGTTGCCATGAACAAACCAAAGCATAATGAGTTGAGAGACACAACTTTGTCATAGTCAGATAAATGCTTAACTTTTGAATTCTCTTTGCTCTGTTAATTTGTTTTAGTTTGTACTGAAATGGATCAGGAGATTTCATGCAGTCAGGTGGTAAGATCCTGCTGCAGGAAAATCCCAAAGGCCCAGATCCATATAGGGAGCTCAGTAGCTCTGTTTCAATCATAAATGTTATACATAGGCTTTGCAAACTTGACTTTGTACTAGTCTCCTGGTGTCATGCTCCACACTTATACTGCTTGAACACAAAATGCTTTTTAATTCTGCTTGCCTGGCAGAGAAGTTCGTGGTTAAGCAGACTGAAGAGCCTCTGAGATGGTTTTGCAGGACCTCCCTCCAATTCAGGAGCACTTTGCTACTCCCTCTGAAGATAAGGAGGAGGAAGGGCTCCCCATGAGAGCTCCCTGGGAGCCCGTTTAGACATACCCTCTCCACTCACTGCCAGCTAGGCCACAGCCACATTCAGTTGTCAACAGCTGCTGAAATGGGCTTTTCTTTCCTCTGTTTTCCTGATTTTTATATATTAGAAACAATGCATATTTTGAGCATTTCTGGGTTTTATTTCAGGTTATCCCTCTGTCCTTCTTATTATTCCAAATACTGGATCATTCATCTATTTCCATCCTTTATTTTGGATTAGTTGAAGCTGATTAGAAACACATTTATCACAGAATCACAGAATATTAGGATTTGGAAGGGACCTCAAAAGATCATCTAGTCCAACCCCCCTGCCACAGCAGGATTCCCTAGACCAGGTCACACAGAAGCGCATCCAGACGGGTTTTGAATACCTTCATAGAGGGAGACTCCACAACCCCTCTGGGCAGTCTGTTCCAGTGCTCTGGCATCTGAACTGGGAAAAAATTTCTATGTGTATTCACATGGAATCTCCTATGCTTCAGCTTACAACCATTGCCTCTTGTCCTGTCACTGGGTTTCACTGAGAGGAGCCTGACCCCATCCTCTTGACACCCACCCTTCACATATTTAAAAGCATAGATGATCACCCCTTAGCCTTCTCCTCTCCAAGCTAAAGAGACCCAGCTCCCTCAGCCTTTCCTCAGAAGGAAAATGTTCCACCCCCTTCATCATCTT
>VWZX01003779.1:26776-39818 GCA_013399015.1 Galbula dea
TAAACCACATCCACTGCCCTACCCTCATGCTAACCCCAAATACTCCATCATTACAGTGAAAGAGCTTTGTTTACAAAGAGATTTACACAAGTTCATCTTCATTGACTTAAGTAAACAAGTGTAATTTGTGAGTAGGCCTGTGGGACAATGGCTTTGTTTTGGAATTAATGGTGGGCCTTGGTCCAGGAAGGATTTGTGTAAGTGTTTAAATCTATGCGGTGAATAAACCAGCTGAAGGCAATGGGATCAGTCATAGGAACAAAATTCAGTATAAATGCAAACTTGTTAAGATTGACTTTTCTATCATCCTTACTTTCTTCTTCTGTTTGCTTTTCCAGCAAGCTGAAACTAATTAATTACAGTGACATCTACAAAATTAAAAAAAAATAAAATTAGTTTTTGCCTCCTTAGGAAGGATCAAAATAAACCAATTTCTGCTGTGATCAGTTATTGCAATACAGTCTGTTTCTGTTTTACAATGTGTAAGATGCAGTATGCTAATTAAGCATATGTTTGTATAGATTAGTCTCAAAGAGATTTACCCCAGTTTTCTACACCATCTGTGCATGATTGGTAGCTGAGTTAGAAGTGATCTCTGTATATATTGTCTGTATTAGCTGAAGAACTATTTAGAATTCTTTGAGGTAAAAGTTTTCATTATGCTATTATTGGTCTTGCAAAGTTTCAGTTACAGGTTTTGACCTTTCTCCTTGTGCTTTCAAAAACAAGTGATTTATGACAATATAATTTTAAAAGATTGTTATTCTGATGGACAGAATAGATCAAGCAAGAATTCAAAGAGCCTGAAAAATCCTTTCAGGCTTAGTTTTATTTAGAGATATGAAACATACATTTTGGTTATGCATGTAAAGCTATCAACAAATAAAAATGTTGCTGTAATAAAAAATTAAACCTTAAAAATATTCTGGGACTTTAACACTGCAAAACTGTCTTATTGTTTATTTCAGGTCTTGGAATTTATCATGATGAATAATGGATGCAAAAACCCCTTTATCCTTCTAACAACACTTGAAGCCAACTGGTGGCTTTTTCTGTGTAATCCACAAGGAAGTGTGTGTTAGAGACTCCATCCCTGGCACTCCATATTCCTGGGGAGGCAAGCTGATTTCTTTGACTGGGGTGACAGAAGTAAGAACTCTTTGCTCTGGACAGCCCTGGTATGACTGTGATAGCTATTATGTTTATGTATGATGTTGGAGAGGACTAAAGGAATCATCCCAGCCAGCAAGGCTTGGTGTAAGGGACAGCTGTTTTTGTCCTCCTCCAGTTTAGGATCAGGCTAGTGCAAGAAGCTGGTGCTGGGCATACGTCCTTTCTCTGCAAAAGCATATTTTGCCCTGTTGTACTTTGGAAGTGCCTTTGTGGCACTACAGACCAGCTTCTTACACCTGTCTGTGGGAGGACAGCGTCCTGATGCCATGTTCTTGCTGCAGCTGGCACTG
This sequence comes from Galbula dea, assembly GCA_013399015.1. Taxonomy (NCBI): domain Eukaryota; kingdom Metazoa; phylum Chordata; class Aves; order Piciformes; family Galbulidae; genus Galbula; species Galbula dea. The sequence continues at coordinate 28,240 of VWZX01003779.1, forward strand.
ACACGTTAAAAATTAACATTTTACCACAATCTTTTAATTTATGACAAAGATGGACCATTACAACCATCTACTCTGTTATTCATTTAAAAAGCTAATAATGTCTCCCTCAGAAACCTTATGCAAGCCCATAACCTTTGAAGCTCTTAGCTATTGTGTATCAGCCATGGAAAAAGCAGCTTGACTACAATTACAAACCTGTGATGGGAGGGATTCACCAACTGCCTAGTAAAGCTGTTGTGGTAAAAATGAGTGCCTTACTTTTCTAACTGTAAGAGGTCTCTTTAGCTTCAACTTCATGCCATTAGATCTCCTTATACCTTTTTGCTTGGTTTGTTTTACTAAACAGATGTCTTTATGTAGAAATCTTAACTGCATGTAAGTATTTTGTGTTTTGGACTGAGTTGCACCTCAGTGTTAAATAAACAAATTGAGTTTCTTCTGTCTTTCACCACAAGGAGGGTTTCCAGACTTCAGCTTTTATTCCAGATCCTCTTCACCTCTTCAAGTATGAACAGTGAAATCATGATCAGTGCTTTAATACATTTACAGTGTTACAACACTTCTCTGCCTTTATTCAGTTGCCTTCTGCTTATGGATTCAAAAGCCCCATTTCCTCTACTATGTAAAATTGGGAATACATGCTTATAGTGTTTTCAACAGTAACCTGTAAATCCCTTTTAAAGTAACTGTTTTCCAAAATGCAGTCCCTGCTCTTAAAGTTGAGATGTGCAGCCTTGATTCCTGGAGACAGCTGTCTTGAAAGCACCAATCTGAGTGACTACATTAACTTCACTGTGCAGATCTCTCTATAAAGTCAATATTTATGAAACATGGCAGTAGGAAAAGACTCGCAGCTTACAGCCACAGGCAAGGGCAACTTCTGATTTTTCAGACCTTAGCATTTACAGGTGAAGAAAAGTCAGACAATAATGAGATCTTAAATGCTTTAGAGTAGTAATGATAGTGAAAATGAAAATAGAGATGTATGTCTTCTGATAGAAGCAATGAAACAATGTGTGAAATGACAGCTTAGCTAAGTTAACTTCTGTAAATTTGACATGACTGCAGGCAAACATACAGATCATATAGTTTTAACACCAGAAATAAGGAAAGCAGAGCACATGGAGTACAAAAGTCAGATTCAGAACTCAATCAGCCTTTTGATATATGTCACAAGGTGGAACAGGGCAAGAAAGAGAGCTACACAAAAGATGGAACCCTTAGAAAATATGGAAGATGCACGCCATATACAAATAAATAGCAAGAGCAACTGAAATAGAAACAGTGGTCTGCAAAGAGCAAGAAACAAATAAAAGAGGCTAATGTCCAATAATACTGTTCTATGTGTTCATTCCAAGATAAATCACTTTCCAAGTCTACATAAAGAGTAATCTTCAGGGACTTGTAATCTACAGCAGCTGAAGACAAACAGTAACATCCCTCAGAAACAATGTCTGGCTCCTTATTTACTGACATGAGGATTAGAGCAAAAACAAACCCCAAAGACAACAACAATGAGAAAAAAACCAAAACCTCAAGCACTGGCAAGATGTGATATTAGAGATGTTCCAAGGATGTTGTGTCTTCTTTTGCATGATGAATGCAAATGTCTTGCACAAACGTAAAAGCTAAATCTGATGGTAAGTGGTTGAGGCGAGTTTTGCCTGTTGTTTTGGAGTCAAAGGACCCAGCTGCCCTGTGTGAGTAGTTTTTACCTTAACTGTGTTGAGTGTAACCGTAGATTTCTCCTTATCTAACATAGATGTTTGTGCCTTTGCAGGACATAGACTGATAATTTTGATCCTGTCAAGCCCCAAGTGGTTCCTAGTGGGTGACTTTATCATAAAGCAAAGCCTTGAATGACTTTGAATTGGGTGCAGTTATTACTGTTAAATTTTGTCTATGAGGCTTAGCTTGCCTCTGGCCCACCAGTGAGAAAAAAATCTCTGTTGAAGTTAGAGCAAACAGAAGACTTATCTGGAAAGCCCTTTCCAATATGTGTTTAATCAGAGTTGAAAACCTCTTGATCAAATTCAATATCTTAGGGTTTGTGAATTTTGTAACCAGAGCAACATGGAGTTTAGGGCTTGCTATTTACCCAGGTCCTAAGTGGATTTTGCAATGCACCAAACTTGGTGTTACAGGTGACTACACTGTCTGGGGAAGGAAAGTCAGAGAATGTTAGTCTGAACTCTTTCCACTCTTAAGAAACATAATAGAGACGTGCCACAAGTGGGCATTGAGTCCAGGAATCATTCTGCCCCAGAAAAGTGCCCAGCACAAACCCTAATGACTCTGATGATAGGTACTGGTGGCTATGGTGTTCTGCGTATGAATTGGCTTCTCCAGGTAATGTTGAGAGAAATGACAGCCAGTGTACTTGGGCTTCTTATGATTATCTGTTCCCAGCTGCTGTCTTCTCATCCTTCAGCTGAGTTCTGGTTATTTCTCTTTAGTTGATCTGAAGGAAAAGCAGATGAATCGTCTCACCTACAATGTGTCAGCGTCAGACAGCTGATTGTCAGCCTACCTATGAAACTGTCTAGACACAGTGATGGGCTGTCAAATGCTCAAAGTTAACAAAATTATAGAGGAGAATATTTTCTCCATGAATCCTTTTTCAATCATCATCTTGGAGGTTATTTGTGCCAGTGGCAGGTACAACATTTTCAGATGAAGACATGATTTGATTAATCAACTCCTCTTCTTCAAGACATTCTATGTTTTTTTTTTCTAAAGTCCATCCCTGATATCAGCTCAGGCTTACATGAATTCCTCAAGCACATGCAGTGCTGCAGTTACAGGTAGTTTGCACTTATTTAACAGGTAATGTCCCCAGATAATGGCCTCCTGCTGCTACATAAAGTCAGAAGGAAAGCCAGGACATTTTACACATAGCATACATTTAAAATGGATAGTGGCTTGAAAAAAAAATATTTATTTCAAAACAGACTATCAGCTTCTCTTCTTAGTTTCCTTCTCCGCAAAAAGGTGAGGAGTGGAGAGGAACAAGAGAATCATCCTAGCACTACTTACAATTCCAGACAGACAAGATCGTTACCCTGTTTGTTACCTGCCATTCTCCAACTCTGACTTTTTGGCCTTTTTTGAGGGCAATGACTTAAGAGCTGCTGATACGACTCAGATCTGTGACATGGCTGGATTAGCCTCAGCTGGAAACACTGATAAGGCTGTCAGTCCACTCATAAAAGGCATTACCTGAAAGATCTCTGTGGTCTGAGCAAGGAGCTCCATCACATGAGCACTGTGAGGGGCAAGAACAAAGTGTACAGAAGGGAGGCCAGAGAAACAAGGCCAACCTCTCTGACCGTGCCATTGTACTTGCAGTCCCAGAAAAGAATATTCGTAATGTCATTTTGCTCTATAATATACACAAGAAAATGCTTTTGTAGGATTTACAGGCTGTACCTGTAGTGTCTTTTGAGGGGTGATTAAGGCTACCTGCAAGTCTAGCCCCTTTCCTTGCAGACAGATGGTTGGGTGCACTTCACCAAATGTTCAAAGTTACATGCCAAAGTCCAAGTTACTCACCCTAAACTTTCTACAGTCATTGGGGAAAGAGACCTGTCTAGAGCACAGTTCATCTGACCAATTTTAAAGCTTGTTTTAGAGTGGGGTGAATAATCCCCTGGAGTTCCTGTTGTACTGTGCTGACTATAGAGGGAGCCTCTTATTTTTCAGATATCTCAGGATGCTTTAAATCTGCAAGCCTGTCCCAAGAGACACAGCAGGAGCAGCAGAGTCTAAACCTGGAACACAGTTTAAACCTGACCATTTCTCTTTCATACAGCACTGTGAGCAGATCTTCTATACAAGCACAAAACAGAGCATTGGTGTACGTACCATACTGGCTTACTGCAGCCAGAGACACTAATGGGCAGGGAATGAGGAACACCCAGTGTACTAGACTTTTGTCTTTCAAAACAACACAGGCACATGTAAAATGCTGTTGCAAATGCTGCCTGGCCAGATCTAAACCCAAAACCATGCCCAAGACTTGTCTAGAAGAGTGCAGCTGGCCAAGGGCCAAGCCTCTGACAAGGACTGCAGCATCCACAGAGTATGATGAGCAGGGTAGCTGTTTGTGTTGGGCTTTCCCTGGGACTTCCCATCCACATGGCCCTGGGATCAACCTGAGCTGCCTCCAGGCTTTGGCATCCTGTCCTTCTGCAGCAGTGCAGACCTGACATCCTCCTTCGAGCCTCTTGGAGCTATCCTTCAGTAGATTAATGCATACCAGGCAATGGGATGGGGCAAAGAGGTGTGTTTGTAGTTGTTTTTGTTTGTTTGGTCTTGTTTTTGTTTGTTGTTTTTTTTGGTTTGTGTTTTGTTTGTTTCTTTTAATTTGGTTGATTCATTGTTTTTTATGAATTGGGAAAAAACCTTTCTGTTCCAAACATCAGCACAATCATAAGATCAAACCTCAGCTCTCTGAAGACAGACAGGTACATTGGCATGATAGACTGTAGAATTAAAACACAAATGTGTTGACTAGCAGGATGCCTATCTGGCATGTACATCTCTGTTGTAACATTGTAGTGCGTAGCTGAGCTGGGAAAACTGCTTGACAAGCTCATGACAGGTTTGATCTACGAGCTCTGGAATTCACTTCCCCGGTGCTCTTCTTGAACTCCACCACTACTTGCCATCTGTTGTCTTTGCCTCCTGTTCTTCATTCTACAAGTTCCAGCTTTTTAAACTACTGTATATCTGTATTACAGTGTGTTCAGGTAGAGAAGACAAAAAAAACCTGACAATTTTTTCACCCTATAGTATTTCATTTGTTTATATCTTTAACAGATGTCAGGTATGTTCCAATAGGACTGCATGGGGGTCCTATGAGGAGATTTAAGATTTGCTTCTGTTTATATCCAAGGTAACACCTATTTTGCTGCCCTCTGTGGGACAACAGACAGCAAGCCATATCTGCTTGTTACTGACAGCAGCCTCATCATGCACGAGACGGAGGAGCTGGTGTGTGGTTGCAACTTGTGTATACCCCTGTCCACAAACAGCCAGTAATTGTTAAATTATATGCTTTAGTGTCCTCATGTTAATAACTCTAATCCTACCTCCAACTACCAGGTTTAGAAATGTGATTAAGGAGGATTATACTTCACCTAATGCCTAATTGCTTGTCTGTTCTTAGCTGGCCTTTTATTTCCACACACACACAATAAGGGATCTAATCAAACATCTTGCACACATGGAAAATACCAAGTGAGTTAAAAATCAGTTCAGTGAGAGCAGGTAACAGCTAGAAACCAGACGTGACTGAGCACTGAAACATTAACCAGTGTAGTTATGACTCTAGGCAGCACCCAACCGCTCCCTTTGCACCCTGACTCTTCAAACAGATGAAAAATCAAAAGAGCTGGGGGTAGACCTCCACTGGGGTCAGGGGTTTTTTCTAGGTGAAATGTGGGATTTGTTTTTTGTTTCAATAAAATTATCATTTGCTTTGAAGTTTGTAATTACATTGCCCTGATGAGGTATGGAGTGTTGGAATCTTGGGGAACCTAGAAGGAGTTTGTGGTCTTGGTTTGTTTACAGTGTTTGAGATCAGAAAAACAGGGGACTATGTTTAAGGGAGGAGAAAGGAAAAATCATAGAATCATCTGTGTTGGAAGGGACCTCAGAAGTCATCTAGTCCAACCCCCCTATAGTAAGCAGGAACATCCCCAACTAAATCAGGTTGCTCAGAACCTTGTCTAGCCTCACTTTGAATGCCTCCACGGACGGGGCCTCAACCACCTCCCTGGGCAACCTGTTCCAGTGTTCCACTACCCTCATGGTAAGGAACTTTTTCCTAATATCTAATCTAAATCTACTCTTCTCTAATTTAAAGCCATTACGTCTTGTCTTTTTGCTACAGCGTTTGTAAACAGGCCTTCTCCAGCATTTTTGTAAGTCCCCCTCAGGTACTGGAACGTGACTATTAGGTCCCCCCAAAGCCTTCTCTTTTCCAGGCTGAACAATCCCAGCTCCCTCAGCCTGTCTTTGTAAGGGAGGTGTTCCAGCCCCCTGATCATTTTCGTAGCCTTCCTCTGGACCCGCTCTATCAGGTCCATGTCCTTTCTGTACTGAGGGCTCCAGATCTGAACACAGTATTCCAGATGAGGTCTCACCAGAGCAGAGTAAAGTGGCAGAATCACCTCACCCGATCTGCTGGTCACGCTTCTTTCGTGCAGCCCAGAATGTGATTTGCCTTCTGGGCCACCAGCGAGCACTGTTTGCTCATGTCCAGCTTCTCATCCACCAATGCCCCCAAGTCCTTTTCTGCAGGGCTGCTCTCTATTTCCTCAGCCTCCAGCCTATATTGATAGTGGGGATTGTTCTAACACAGATGCAGCACCCTGCACTTGGTCTTGTTGAACCTCATGAGGTTCATCGGGGCCCACCTGATGGGACCAGCCTGTGCAGGTCCTTCTGGATGACATCCTGCCCCTCCAACTTATCAACATCACCGCACAGCTTAGTGTCATCAGCAAACTTGCTGATGGTGCACTCAATCTCACAACAGTCACGTGATCATAGAAAGCCACTAGGTTTGTCAGGCTGGATTTGCCCTTAGTGAAGCCATGCTGGCTGTCTCTGATCACCCTCCTGTCCTCCATGTGCCTTATTAGACCTTCAAGGAGAATCTACTCCATGATCTTCCCAGGCACAGAGATGAGGCTGACAGGTGGGTAAAATATTAGGCAGAGAACTAAAATTGTGTCCTGAACATGAGCATAAATGTGAATCAAAGCATCATAATGGAGAAATACCCAAGGGTTTAGCAATTCTGGTTTAGAAAGAGGATTTCAGCTGTGTACTTCAAATATCTAATCTTGAGTGAGCAAGTAATCTAAATGCACTTAATAACAGTGAATGAAATAATAACTTAGCTAGGTAATTATTCCCCCTTTTCCTTGATATCATTCAGAATAAGTTTATCATTCAGTGATTGTTATTAGAGCATTATTTTAAATTGTGATGATTTTAACTGTTGCATTTTAAATATCTTTTCTCTTGATTGATCAAAACCAAAGTTGATCTTTATTCTTAGTTTTCAATGTTGAAAACCTGTGCAGCCTGGTTCTAATGGAACTCCAAATGCTTCCTTACTATAACTCTGTCTGTGAATTTAGCATCTTGGCTACTTCAGAGAGTTTCAGGTGGGCAATAACTACTGAAGCAAGCGAACATGGATGGGTTGCGATACAGACAGTAGCCAGCCACCTTTCTCATGGACACTGCAAAGTCTGTTCTTACACTTAGTCCAGAGGCACAGTTAAAGTAGTTCAACTGACACAGCATGTAAGAAATGCAGCTGAGAACCCGTACAACACAATAGAAGCTAAGACATGCTCTGCTAGCAGCTAAGCATGAGACCAAGCTTGCTTATGTTTGGGTGCAAACTTAGACTAAGTTCTGGAGTTACCTAGAGGAGGGGAATCAGGGCATATATTAAGGTGGACCCAAAGTTTTTATGACCTGGCTGGACGTGGACAATTTTTTTGTCCCAAAGTCCAAGCTCCACAAAGTGACTGGACCAAAATAATGCACTTGGCTGTGAATGAATATGAAGCTTCTGTTGTCACAGAACATAATTGGAACTCCTAATTTTTATTCACTGCATACAATGACTTTATGATTTTGTTGCAGACCAGCAGGCAAGATGTCATGCAGCATGATGTAGTCACCTTTTTGACCATTAGAGGCAGGGGCTGCAGCACCACCTCTAACTCAGTGCAGTGCTACAGCACAGATGGGCTCAACCCTCTCCCTCTCACCTACAAGACCTTGAAGAGCCTTGAACGGATGCAAACAAGTAGAATCTTTTGTGGACCTATTTGATGGATGACTGGGCAGAGAGAGGCACTGATGAGAAGAAAAAGGTCTAAGGTTTGCTAAGGAGCACATAACCCTGAGTCAAAAGTAATGATTTGCCTTGTGATTTCCGGCTTAGGGAAGAAAAAAGAAATTGTAACCCCAAGGAATAGTGACTCAAGGGGTGTGCCTGTGGTGTAATGGAGGCATAGCACTTGCTGTAGAATGCCACCCCTGCACCAAAATTTAATACAGCAGTAAGCTGACACACTCACACTCCTGCTGGCCTGGGTCATAGAATCATCAAAATTGGAAAAGCCCACTAAAATCAAGTCCAACATATCTACTAAACCACGTCATTAAGTGCCATGCCTACACATTTTTTGAACACCTCCAGGGTTGATGACTCCACCACTTCTCTGAGCAGCGTCTTCAAGGGCTTGACAACCGTTTTAGGGAAGAAATTTTTATTAATATCCAACCTGAATCTCCCCTGGTGCAACTTGAGGCCATTTCCTCTTGTCCTGTCACTTGTTACTTGTGAGATGAGATTAACCCACACCTTGCTCCAACCTCCTTCAAAGCAGTTTTAGAGAGCAAGAAGGTCTCCCTGCAGCCTCCTTTTCTCCAAACTAAACAACCCCAGTTCACAGAATCACAGAATCACAGAATGTTAGGAGTTGGAATGGACCTCGAAAGATCATCTAGTCCAACCCCTCTTCCAGAGCAGGACTCCATAGACCAGGTCACACAGGAATGTGTCCAGATGGGTTTTGATTATCTCCATAGAAGGAGACTCCACAACCTCTCTGGGCAGTCTGTTCCAGTGCTCTGGCACCTGAACTGGGAAAAAATTTTTCTTATATTCACATGGAACGTCCTATGCTTCAGCTTACAGCTATTGCCCCTTGTCTTGTCACTGGGGTCCACTGAGAAGAGCCTGACCCCATCCGCCTGACACCCACCCTTCACATACAACTCTTAGCATTTTGTGTGATTCTGTGATTTATAAGTATAAATGAGGTCACCCTTTAGTCTTCTCTTCTCCAAGCTGAAGAGACCCATATCCCTCAGCCTTTCCTCATCAGGAAGATATTCCACCCCCTTCATCATCTTGGTGGCTCTGTGCTAGACTCTTTCAAGCAGTTCCCTACCCTTCTTCAACTGAGGGCCCCACAACTGGACACAGTATTCCAGATGCGGCCTCACCAGGGTAGAGTAAAGTGGGAGAAGAACCTCTTTCGGCCTACCAACCACACCCCTTCTAATCCACCCCAGAATCCCATTGGCCCTCCAGGCCACAAAATGCTGGCTCATTGTCATTCTTCCATCCACCATCCTTGGGACAACGGCCACTGCCATAGCAAAAAGGTGGTCCATAGCCAGAAACCGTGTATGAAAGGGGGAGATAAATGCTGTAGTTTTTGTGGAACTTCTGAAAGTGCTCTCACATATGCACCAGAAAATCCCCTGTTGGCTGCATCAAAGGTAGAACAAAGGATTGGTAATTTCTCTCTTTATATTTTCTTCCTTATTTTACCTTACTTATTATATCAAGTAACGTGAGGCCTCTCCATATTGCCTATTATTAAGTATTTGCTTATCTATATTTTATGTCACTCATTGTTTTGTGAGTATTCAATATCGTGCCAAATATTGTGGGTAAAATAGGAAAATAAACTGTTAACTATCTATGGAGATCAGGTGTTTATACACCTCAGTTTCAACAATGGGAATCCACAAACTTGAGTCACTGCTCCATTCCTTGAGTGGGATGTCATGAAAGCCATGTCCGGGAAGGCGAAAGAAGCTGAGGGCTGAACACACTTCAGCAGCTGATGAATTACCTCTCCTGTCTCAGAAGTTTCCAGCACAAGCTGGAGACCATCTTGCCAGCTGTCTGACAACTGTCAACACTAAGCAAGCGAAAATGTTGCCTACTGTTTGGTCACTTCTGTCAGTGAAAATTACTCATCCAGCAGCCTCCATCTCTGTCTGCCTGGTTGTGAATGATCCACAGGTAGCTTTTTAGTTGTCAGACTCTTTTTCTCCTCTGACAGCTGTGTGAATGCTCACCTGCAAATTGGAGACAGGGCAGGCAAGGAGAGGGAACAGGTTTGTGCCTTGCTTGCTTCTCAAAGTGTCCTGGTCCAGTTAAAAGACCCAGTGGAGATTCTAGGGAAATCTTGTGAGAGAAAATTAAGACACAAATGAGGTCAGATGCTGCTAACAGATCAAACTTTATTGATACAGTGAAGACAGAGAAATTTATAGGAAAGGAGAAATATATATAAAAAAATATATAGAAAGTTATATAAAAAAATATATATAGAAAGAAAATATAGAAAAATATATAGAAAGTTATAGGAAAGGAAGATGGAGAAAAAGAGATTAAAAATTAAGCATAGTCATCACCGTTGGATCCAGCAGCAGCCTGTTGGTTTGTAGTTTCATTTCTTTGGTATTATATTTCATTCCTCTAACCTTTTATAGGTTAGAGCATCTCCAAGGTAATGGCATCTCCCCTTTGGTCCAGTGCATGGGTGCCTCATCCATGCACTGTCCATCCACCTTTTTTTCTCCTTTGCATTGGCTGTTTCTGGGGTGATTGGACCTAATCAGCGTGCTCTGTGCACACAGCCTGATGTTTTGGCAAACAAGTCCTCCTAATCTTGAAGAGTTGTTTTGGTGTTTGTGGGGTTTCTGTGGTAGTTAATGCTTCTGCCTCTGTTTCTATGGCAGTTGATGGTTCTGCCTCAGCCTGGTAATTGCCAGCTGACAACAGTCAGTTGTCTCTGGAAGCTGTTTTCCTCCTTGCACAGCTCCACTCCCAGTTGAGCACCACACAACCAAACTCTGAGATGTATTTTGAGACAGTTTGTCAGTCCCTCACACCAAGGAAGGAAAGCAAGACCTGAAATATTACACTTTAAAACAAACTAAACAAACAAACTCAACAAAACCCAACCCAACCAGAAATAAAAATGCAAAAAAAAGGGAGATCTCCCCCCCCTTATTTTGAAGATGAGTATGAGAAGGAGGGCTCTTCAGGACATAGTTCAGGCTTGACTAGAGCAAGGGTAATATTTACCACCAGGCACAGGGGCCACACTTAGGGCAACTATATGAGCTCTTGATGGGGCAGCCTGTTCCTGTGCAGGAACACATTTGACTGCCAAATCAGGCAGATGAATCCCATTTTAGGTGTCCACATTCAAAACTAAAGCCCTGAATATCCATTTTCGGTTACAGTTATGTTTGCAATCATCTATTAGACTCTGGCTGAATCACCCAAGTCACTGTAGTGGCATAATTTGCCTCCTCCATATTCAGCTCTTGTTGTTTATCAAGCCTGAGTTTCCTCTGCCATCTTGAGGCATGCTTATTTTATACCATGAGCTCACTGCTGTTTTTTTGCCTTCAGCTACATAGAAAAACATATATTCCCTGCAAATGCCTGTCCAGCTACTTTTCATGCTCTGCAGGAACTTCTGCCTATGCTGAATGGTATGGCGTCTAGCTGAGATCTGCTGGTGATCTCCCTTCACGATGGAAAATTCAGACAATTACCCTGCTACTGCGATTTTTTAGAACAATGCTAGCTTCTGTGGAGGTAGGATTATGCCCCAGAGATGTCTTCTTTCCTGCCCTCTTTTTAATCCTGGCTTGAAACCAGAGCCATCTTCTCCACAGAATTGGCAACAATTGTGTCACACACAAAGGGTCAGAGGATCACAGAATGG
>VWZX01003793.1:0-32052 GCA_013399015.1 Galbula dea
TGTGTCCCTTCCCCCTCCCAGAGATGCTCCAGTGCCCTCAGCCACTTCCTAGCCTCTGCTGGACTCTCTCCACTGGTTCCTTGTCTCTCTGCAACTGGGGAGCCCAGAACTGGCCCCAGGACTCCAGCTGTGGCCTGACTAGGGCAGAGGAGAGGGGGAGGAGAACCTCCCTTGACCTGCTGGGCACACTCTTCTTGCTGCACCCCAGGTTGCCACTGGCCTTTTTGGCCACAAGGGCACCTTGCTGGCCCATGGGCATCCTGTTGTCCACCAGTGCTTACCTTTTGGAGGNCAGGAGCCCATTGGCCTTCTTGGCTGTGAGGCCACATTGCTGGCTCATGGGGAACTTGTTGCCCACCAGCACTTCCAGATCCTTCTCCATGGAGTTGCTTTCCAGCAGGTCAGCCCCTAACCTGTCCTGGTCCCTGAGGTTATTCCTCCTCAGGTGCAGGGCTCTACCCTTGCCCTTGTTGAACTTCCAGAGGTTCCTCTCCCCCAGCTCTCAGCCCATCCAGGTCAAAGCTCTGGCCATCAGGTCAGTGCTGTCCTGCTAGTAAAGATGAAGAAAGTTGTGCAGCTTCTAGAAAGGACCTGGCTGCTTTGTTTTGTTGTGCTCCTGAGACATTCTGCAAGCCAGGGCTGGACAAGTCCCACTGAAGCTCTGAAGGAACAACAAGAGAAGACTTTGAATGCCAGTTCTTTGAGAAAGGCTAAGAGCCAGATTCTGCACTCTGCTTCACTAGAGGAAAACATGCAGGGATGCAGTGTCAGCAGCAGCCTCCTTCTAGTTTAACACTCAGGTAACAGAATTTGGCCCAAAGAGACCTGAGGTTTCACTTTTATTTAGCCAAATAGAGCTGTCATGCTCTGTTCAGGAGAGTATTTTAATCAGGCCCTGTACTCTATGACTAATTGCCTCTATTTCTACAGTGATACTCATTGAATTCTGTAGCAGTTTATTGACTAAGAAAAGAGCTAAATTGCTTGGCAGGATTCTGGAGGGAAGAAAGAGCCTGGCAGGAGGCTTGAGGGTGGCAGATTTCACTGACCACAAAAGTACTGGCTGTAATGTGATGGAACAAAGTTCCTGTAAGACTAAATAAGGAGTTGAATGTCTCACTAGTGGGTGGGAGCTGCTTCATGTGTCAAAGGCTTTGTGCTTTTGTCTGCTTGGAGCCAGGCTCCACCTTGCCCAGCAGAAAAAAGTGTTTGAGGGCCTGAAGCCATTAGCTCCTAAAGAACACAGAAAATAATGTTCTTGTGGCACTTCTAATTTCACCACCATGTCATTGCCTTGCTAAGTCAGGGGGAAAAAAAGGATGTAAATTGTTTTTCAATCCAAGGGGGAGAGCATTTGTGTGCTTGTGTTGCAGCTGGGTTTGTCAAACCCTGTGGATGGTGTTGGGAAACTTGTAGGAAGTGGGAAGTGGTTTTCCCTCTTCCCCTGCAGGTTTTACACTTGTTAAAAGCCAGGGGTTTTAATGAGATTGGTTTAAACCTGTTCTGAGGAATGTAGAATCAAGTATTCAAAGGGACTCAGACCTGCTGAGTTTTGGAGGATCCTTTCAGAGAGATTTCTAAGTGTCTCAATGAATCCAAGAAGATTAAACATCAGGAAGAGACTGCTTAAAGAATGAGCTTGTAATTGGAGCTTTTATGTACCAGGCACAGGCATTTTGGTCATTTGCTTCCCTTAGCTGAGAGGGAAGCTGCCTGCCCTTAATTCACTTCTACTCCACCATGGAAGGTGGTGGCACAGAACACTGAGGCTCTGCTTACTTAACATGAGGCTGGAGCAGCAAATCTGACCAGCAAACAGTCTGGTTTTCATGAGATCAATTCTGATTTCAGATTCTTGCTTTGCCAAATGGGAAACCAAGATCAACATTTATTGCTGCTGTAAGCAGATGTGAATCCATGGCTCTGAAAAGGTTAAAGGTCATTGGAAATGATCCCAGTACAATCTTGGAATAGCAGAGGTCTTGCAAGCCTTCCAAGCAGAGACACATTGTCAGAGCTGGATCAGGAGAGGGTTTCAGGATGATAAATAAAAGCAGCAAGGCTTTCCTCTCTCCATCCAGCTTCTACTTTTGTGGAGCAGAGCCAGCACAGCTCATCCTCCCTGTGGTGCTGGGGGGTTGTGGGACACCTTTCATCCCCTGGGTCCAAAGGATTTCAGCAGCACTGGCAGCCTTCTGAGGAGCAGCTGAGGGAACTGGGCTTGGTTAGCCTGGAGAGAAAGAGACTCAGGAGACCTCCTCACCCTCTCCAACTCCCTGAAGGGAAGCTGGAGCCAGGTGGGGGTTGTTCTCCCAGATAACAGGTGACTGGAGAAGAGGAAAGCCTTCAGCTCACCTGGAGGTTAGAAATCATTCAAAAGCAGAGTCACAGAATCACAGAATGCTTTGGGTTGCAACTGACCTTAAAGATCATCTGGTTCCAAACCCCCTGCCATGGACAGGGACATCTCCCACCAGAGCAGGTTGCCCAAAGCTTCATCCAGCCTGGCCTTGGGCACTTCCAGGGATGAGGCATCCACAAGTCCTATTCATGTGATCCTTTCCAAACCTGAAGGCCTGAACTCAGTTTTGGTTACAAGGTGGGGGGATTATTTCTTGGAAAGATACAGTTGGTTCCAGTCCTGCTCCTCAATACCCCTGGCCCTCAGTGACCCCTCAGCTGGGTCCCCTTCAGCTCTATCAGCTGAACATCCTCCCATCTCCCTCAGAAGCTGAAAACATGTCTTGATGTAGGTGAAAAGAGTGTTTCCATTTCACCTGCAGGCTCCAGCCTGTGAGTGGAAGGGAGAAGAAGGTTTCTCAGAGCCTGGCTGTTGGAGGGAACAAGCAGCTATTGGCTCATTACCTGGCCATATGAATACATTTCCTATATAGAATGTGTCAAATCCTTTTCCTGGGGTGACAGGAACTGCTAAGAGGATTGTTGGTGTGGGATAAACGAAGTTGAAATGGTGCTGGAGCAGTGCTCAGCTTCATTCTCACCTTTTTTAAGAAGAAAAGGGAGAAATGTGACACTGGAGAACTGAAGCAGCCTTGGGGTTTGGGATATTGCAGCTCCATTAATCAACAGAGCTGGTTCACTAATAGCTTCAGGAAACAGCTTCTCTTCTCTGGTCTCTTCCCTTCTCAGCCCCAAGCTGGAGAGAAATCTGATGGTGCAAAAGAAGCAGAAAGTGACTTTTAAGCTCCCTCAGTCCTTGCCATCCCCAGAGATAATCCCAGGAGCCAGTTCCAGGACTGTCTGAGGCTCTAAGAAATACCTGTTCCTTTCCTCCTGCCCAGGGAAACACTGGGTGCTCCTCAAGAGCTGACAGGAAAAGCTTTGCTTTCACTTCTGATTTAACATCCCACCCCAGTACCCTCAGCCTCAACTGTCAGCATCTCCCCTCAGTCCTGAAGTGCACAGACCACACATGTTTATTCTTTTCAGCTCCTGGCACCACCAGCCCCCCTCAGAAGCTGCTTCCTCCCCTCAAGATGACCTGCAGGCAAGCATGGAGTGAAACTAGTGCAGTCCCCAAATTAAGGGGAGGGATAAGGAGAGGAGGACAGGAGGCAAGGAGCAGAATTCTACCAGTGAGGTGGCACTTGGTCAGTGTGAGCATGGCCCAGTGAAGGGCTGGGAGAGAGGACATCTCCCTCCTGATTTCTGCAAGGAGCAGGGATGCTGCAAGGTAGGGAAGCTACCACTGCAGCCCTGAGATGGGCTGGAGCAGCTGCATTTCAGTGGAGTCAGAAGAAGGCTCCCTGTAGACTTCCATTCTGGCAAAAGTAGCTGTGGTCACAGGATGGTTAAGGTGGGAAGGGACCACCAGGGGTCATCTAGTCACCCAGGGACCCCCAGAGCATGTTAGTCAGGATGGCTTTGGAGTCTCTCCAGAGGAGGAACATCTTTCCATACCTGTTCACTCTGCATCCAGGCAGATTCCCAGCATCTCAGCCACTCCAGAGTGCTCAGGGCTGGAAGATTGTGCTCTAGATCATGTGTACAGCCTGAACAGTTTGGCTGGGGGACAACTGAAGCCTCAGAGGTAGGGTTCTGGCCCAGCTGTGATGGAAGGGGTGGCAGGGGCAGTGCTGAGGGCCTTGTGCCATACATTAAAATACCTCACAGAGCTCTTGATGTTGAAACACTTTCTCTTTTTGCTTTTTTTTTTCCCTCAGCCCATGCTAGCCTGCAGCTGATGAAATACTGATCAGTGTTTCAGCACATGAAGAGACTATTAACTCTTGGCTTTAGCTGACTTAGCTAAGAATTTGAGGGCTACAGCAGCTCCATAAAGAACCCTCTGCCAGCAGTTCCCTCCTCCTCACATGAACAATATCCCAACCTCAGCTCTCTCTCTCTCTCTCTCTCTCTGCTCTCAGCTGCAGCATTTTGGCACAGGGAAAAGGGCATCCAATGATGCTAAAGAACTTGGTGCTTTACAGCTGCTAACCAAATATCTGGAATTTCACCTGGAGGAGATGCAGAGCCCAGAGTAGTTCTGGGCTGTTTCCTTGTGGTGATTTGATCAGCAGGACCTCTCATTACCTTCTGCTCCCCAGTGCTTTGGAGGCACTGTAGAAATCTAAGCCTGAGGTGACAAAAGGAGATGGTGGCAGCAGGATTCCTGCTTAGGCAGCAGGTCCCAGCCAGTGGCTGCAGGATAACTGTGGCTTGTGAAGCCTTTTTGCAGTTGCTCCAGAGTTTCCAGGTGTGTGGGTGGGGTTTGCACTGTGGCTTCCACCCTGCTGCCCCACCCAAGCAGCCTTGCTAAGCCAAAAGTCCCCTGCAGTTAGCATGGTGTGTACATTTAGTAAATACAATTAATAATGACTGAAAAATGTGCCTGCTCTCCCCAACTTTTAATTGGCTCACTTCTGCTGGTGCTCTTTGTTGTCTCCTAATGAGCTGTCTGCAAAAGCTGTGTCTTCAGTTTCACTCCACACCTTTAACAGCCTGATCTTAGGGAGAGAAACAAACTGCCAAAAGAAGCAATTAGCTTAAATGTACCTGAAACCACAATCTCTCCCAGTGCCAGGGGTGAATCCTGAGTGGTTCATGCCTGGGAAGGTCTTTCAGCAAGTGAAGAACAAGTTGTTTTCCATCTCAAATGCTCTCAGGCTTTTGTCAGATGCCAGCTGTCACCCTGTTTTCCTGGAAAGAGGCTCCACCAGCCTGCTCCTGGCCCAAGGTCCTCCCAGCATTAAAATCAGAGTGTGTGGATGTGGAACTGCATTTGTCTGATAGCACAGGGATTTTGGGTGGCACTTTGGGTTATACCTCAGTAACTTAGAATCATAGAATCATGGAATGGGTTGGGTTGGAAAGGACCTTTCAAGGTCATCTAGTCCAACCCCCTGCAGTCAGCAGGGACATCTGCAACTAGAGCAGGTTGCTCAGAGCCCCAAACAACCTGACCTGGGATGGTTCCAGGGATGGGACATCTCCCACCTCTCTGGGCAACCTGAGCCAGGGTCTCACCACCCTCAGTGTAAGCAGTGTCTTCCTTAGATCTGGTCTAAATTTCCCTTTTTCAGTTCAAACCATCAGCCCTTGTCCTGTCCCAACATGTCCTGCTACAAAGCCTGTCCTCATCTTTCTTCCAGCCCCTTTAAGCCCTGAAAGGCTGCAGTCAGGTCTCCCTGGAGCCTTCTCTTCTCCAGGCTGAACAACCCCAACTCTCTCAGCCTGTCCTCACAGCAGAGAGCTTCCAGCCCTCAGACCTGTTGCCTCCTCTGGCCCTGCTCCACCAGGTTCATGTCTCTGCTGTGCTGAGGACTCCAGAGCTGAACCCAGCACTGCAGGTGAGGTCTCCCCAGAGCACAGCAGAGACAACAATCCTCTCCCTTGACCTGCAGGCCTGGACCTGATGATCAGTGATAGACCAGAGAGGTCCCAGAGAGCCTGCCCAGCAAATGAAGCAGATGAGCTTTGCACCAGAGAAGAGGAAGTCAGTTGGCATGACCTGACAAGTGTCCTGTGCATCAGGATTTGGTTATCTGATGGGCCCAGGTAGTGAGGTGCAAGTCCTGAGGGACTGGGGCTTTCCTGTGGAGTCTGTTTAACCATGTTCTTGTGTGGATGCAGAGATTACATAAAGGAGTGGGAGAGGGGTTGCTGTTATTTATGTTTCAGGCTCATCCTGTATGTGTGAAGTGCTGGCTGCAGACAGAGGGATGGAGAAACCTGGTGCTGCTGGTGCCTGTGCTGCAGCACAGCGAGAGCCGAGCGAGAGGCTGGCAGGGCTGAGTGTCACAGCACACTGCAGCTCCAGCCAGCCAGGATCCATCAAAGGATGGAAGAAGACAGATCACAGTGCTGGGAAAGGCAGTATTTCAAAGCCAAATCTGATTCTGGAAAATACTTCCCACCTTTCAGAAGAGCCCAGGGTCGAAAAACTGCTGCCCCTTCAAGTGTGCAGATGGCAAACCCGAAGGGATTGTGTGAAGGAAAAAGCAGTGCTGCCTGTGCCCTTCCTGCCAGTTCTGCCAGTGCCACCCCAAAAAGCTGTTTACAACCCAAGAATCCCTCCTGTGACTCCCTGGGTTTGGTGGCTACTGCTTGCCAAACAGCATGGCCTGGGCACCCACGTCAGGCTCGGATCTCTAGGCAACAGCTTCTCCTCTGCCTTGTGCTGCTGCTCTTTCTGAAGCAGGAGGGATGAGGAGTATTAATAAGAGCCCTGGCAGGCTGGGAGGACAGCACCCTGCTCAGGGAGAGGGTGCTGCTGAATCTTCACTAATAAATCAGGGTCATTATCACACCAGGGTAAAGGCATCTGCTGTGAATGATGTCTCAGAGCCTGCTGGAGCTCTCCATCTTCCCCAAGCACTTGCCTCAGCGAAGCTGCAGAGCCTGCCAGCAGCCATTAATCCCTTCCACTCTGCTGGGAAGCTGATACTGGGCTGAGGCAAATATTTCTTCTATCTGACAGGTTGGGTTTGAGAGGCTTTTGGTACTTTTTAATACTTGCTGTAAAGAGCAAGAGCCCAGAAAGGCTCAGAGTGCTCTCTGCAGGGACTGTGGACGTGTGTGTCAGAGCAAGAAAATACAAGAGGCAGAGAAGCTTTTTCTGTCTGCAAGTTCAGGCTCTCCTTTCAGCTCCAGATCCATGTGCAGGTGCTGAGCACTGGGACATCACCACAGCACCAGGTCTCCAGAGAATCCATTGCCTCCACAGGATTCAGGGGAATTTGCAGGGAATGGCAGTAGCCAAACTCCTGAATTCCTGATTCCCTGACTGGGATATTCTGAGACTAATCCTGACTTATGCAACTAATCCTATTTGGGTTTTCTTTTGGATGGCAGGAGAACCACCAAAGAGGTTCTTAGCTTGAAATCTTGCTTGGACAAAGCTGTCTTCAGACACTGCTCCTGTGATGCTGCAGCCACATCCTGAAGAGCTGTTTCAGGTGTGCTAACAGCACAGCATGGCAGAGGATATTCTACTGATCAGTAGTTATGTCAGGTTTTCCCAGGCTTTTCCCATGGTTCCAGTACCAGTCCATGAGGAAGAGCTTGCATTTTTCAGCCAGAAAACCCTGATGGATTTGTCTGATAGTCTATTGTTCCCCAGCAAAGAAGGTGAAATTTGAACCTTCCATAACTAACTCTGTATTTTGCAGAAATAAATGTGAGTCAAAAGAATAGATTGGACCTATTTTTCTGCCCTACTGAGGTCACATCTGGAGTATTCTGTCCAATTCTGAGCTCCCCAGTTCCAGAAAGACAAGGAAGATGGAGAATTGATGGAGGCTTCTGCATGGAGATTGTCCTTGCCTCTCCAGCCCAGATGTGTCCTGTAGCTTCCCTGTTCTCACACCACAGACTCACCCTGACAGATCTTTCCCCACCCCAGGGTGTATCTGGACAAGGATACAGGGGGAAAGCAACTCCATGGAGAAGGAACTGGGAGTGCTGGTGGACAAGTTCCCCATGAGGCAGCAATGTGCCCTCACAGCCAAGAAGGCCAATGGGCTCCTGGGGTGCATGAAGAAGATTTTGAGCAGCAGGTCAAGGGAGGTTCTCCTCCCCCTCTCCTCTGCCCTAGTCAGGTCACAGCTGGAGCCCTGGGGCCAGTTCTGGGCTCCCTAGCTGAAGAGAGACAAGGAACTAGTGGAGAGAGTCCAGCAGAGTCTAGGAAGATGCTGAGGGCACTGGAGCATCTGTGGCAGGAGGAAAGGCTGAGAGCCTTGGGGCTGCTTAGCCTGGAGAAGAGCAGCCCCACAGGGGAGCTGTTCAAGGCTGGGGGCAAGAGGCTAGGGCCAGACTCTGCTCAGTGGTGGCCAGGGCCAGGCCAAGGGGTACTGGGCACCAACTGGAAGCCAGGAGCTTCCAGCTGAGCAGGAGGAGAAAGTTGTTTGTTGTGAGGGTGTTGGAGCCCTGGCCCAGGCTGCCCAGAGAAGTTGTGGAGTCTCCTTGTGTGGAGAGATTCCCAAGGCAGCTGGAGGTGATCCTGGGCAAGCTGCTGTGGGTGCCCCTGCTGGAGCAGGGGGTTGGACTGGCTGACCCCCAGAGGTCCCTTCCAACCCCCAGCATGCTGAGATTTGGGAATTCTATAAAAATAGCACAACTAAATCCAGCCAGCCCTTGGTGAGTGGTTTGTCTCAGTGACTCTGAAGGATGTGATTAGGAGCTGTGTGGTGTGAGGCAGCATGGTGCCTCTGCCCACAGACAGAACATGCTGGGTTATGTCCTGTGCCTTTTCAGCATCCTCACTCTCACACCACTTCCCTCTGCTGTGAGTCTGGAACCAAAACACAGGATTCCTGACAGCCACCACCAGGGGCTGGGTCTCCTCCAGTTGTTTGTTTGGAGAGAGCCTGACAACTTGGCAGAGCAGGGGTAGATCTCAGCACTGCTCTTCTTCTCCATGGAGGCTGAGTTAGATGAATTGTTTCCATATCCAGGAGCTGGGAAGGTTCTGAAGCTCTGGCTCTCAAGCTGCTCTGCCTTCCCTGAAGCATCTTTTGATGACCAGGGGTGGGTGGAATGATTCTCCTCCCCAGAATGTGGCTTTGCAGTGCCTGATGGCAGTGCTCTGGAGAAGCTGGGACAGAGCTGGGTGCTGGATGTGTCCTGGATGTTCACCAAGTGCTGAATAATGCATGGAGTGAATCACACACAGATTTCCCTTTCTTCCTATTAGAATTCTTGGAAGCAATAATATGCTTGACCCAGAACAAAAATAACTCCAACAGATGATGGTATAGTGAGGTACTAGGGGACTCCCTATCTACAAAACAAAGTTTAAACACTGCACTTAACTGTTTCCAACTCATTTTAGCTTTTTCTTTCTTCCACACTTTGGAATGTCTCTCTCCTTAGGTGAGCACAGAGGAATAAATAAACCATTCCAGCCCCATGGGTACTGTTAACTGTTCCTGGCTCAGCTTTGCTTTCACTGTCCCTGCTTTGCTCTGTAATCAGGTTGTGGAAAGGAGAAGAGACAATATTTCTATGACCAAGAGAAGACAAAAAGGTAAACTGATTAAAGGAATAAAATCAAATGGATCCAACTTGGGGGTGCCTCTGTCTCTGCAAATGAGAGAAACCCTGCTGCTGATGGTGAGGAGAGGGGTTGGGGTTCATGCTTGCTAGCAGGAGTGCTCAGGGGAAGGGATTACCAGTAGTCCTGTCTCTCCTGGTCCCTCCTAGCAGTTTCTCCCTCCAGTATTGATAATATTAGGCTGTAATATTTCCTTGAAGTCAGCAGGTTCCAGGGTTATTTGTACCCTGGAGGCCAAGGCCCATCACAGCTGAGGTGTTATGTGTTTGTTACCCTCTGGCTTTTGCTCTCACAAGTTAACAACTTCCCCAGCTACAAAAATAGCTCTGCCTTGGTGTTACACATCCACCCAGCACACAGCAATTGCACAGTCTGCAGTGCTCCTGGCACAACAATTGGACAAAACCAGCCCTCCAAAGGCTTGATGCCTTGCTGAAAGATGGTTGTTTGCAGCAAAAGAATCACTGAATGTCACTTCTGATGTGCTGCTGCTGATGCAGCTGAGTCCAGTGCTAACCAGCTGTGCAGAACAGCAAGCTCCTTTGTGTGGAGCAGGGTTTGCAGCTTCAAAGCATGTTCCTCTCTGTGAAGCTGCTGTCTCCTGACTTAAAAAAACCCACTTCTCAGATCAACCACTTTCCTCAGCAGGGCTGAAAGCTGCTGCTGCTGCTGCCCTTTTCCCCGAGACAGGAACACTACAGCTGCACATCCTTGCCATCAGTTGGATGTGCAAGCACCAGACCCACACAGCACTTCCAATGCCTGGAGCTGAGGGACCTCTGGCTTCCACTCAGGGTAGTTTTCTCTCTTCCAAGGCAAGGATGGGGCTGGAAAGCTGCACCAAGGAGGATACACTCTGCTCCAGTACAGGGAGCTCTGGGAAGCCTTTGGGGACTGAGGTGGCTTGCCTGAGCTTCAACTAGATCTCCAAACTAATGTATTTTTTAGGTACATCAAGTTATTTCTCTATGTAGCACTTAAAGGGGTGTACAGGAAAGATGAGAGGGACTCTTTTATCAGGGAGTGCAGTGACAGGGTGAGGGGTGATGGTTTTACACTAAAAGAGAGTGTCTGTAGGTAGACACCTCTAGTCCCTTAAGCTTTTAATCAGTTTTGCTAGTAAAAAGTGGTAATTAAAAGCACTCATTCCCCTGTGGGTGAAGTAACACTTCTCTGTCCCTGTGGCCATGGCTAAAGCCTGGTTGTTTCTCACACACAGCAGGGCTGGGACCCCCTTGCACCTTTCAGTCTCCTATCTGCCTTTTGCCAAGGCTTTTCTTTTTTCCAGGCTATTCCTGGAATGTTCCCTTGGTTCCCTATTAAAGCACGGCACAGGTGCTGTTGTGTTACACCTGCTACACTTCAGAGCAGCATTTCCCACCTGCGGCAGACGGCTGCCGTCTTAGCCTCCCCTCAGCCCTTTTTTGTTGAATCATAACGTGCTAGAAAGCTGCACGAAGGAGCAAAAAAATGGCCTTTTGGTCTCACTGGGGAGCTCGGGCTCCGGACAGGCCTCAGCGCGCAGGCGGCAAGCGCGGCGAGGCGGGAGGCGGCCGCTAGGGGGCGACGTGTTGTGGCGTGCGCGCCGTGCGTGCCCTGCCTGTCTTTCCGCCCGCGCTGCGGTCTTACTAGGCCCTCAAGCACGGCACAACCACCGCCGAGGCCCGAGGGCCGATATAGGGATACTGAGGGGCGTCCACAGCACGCCGAGCCTGCGCTGCCGGTCCGGGAACAGAGGGGAGCGGCGCGGCGCTGTTCGACCCCACACAGCCGTGGAAACGGCGTGGGCCGAGGCTGGCAGCACTGCGCATGCGCCAGGGTGGAAGTGGCCAATCAGCGGGCGAAGGGCAGTGAAGTCACAGGCGTGCGACGCGGTGATGGCGATCGCACCGGAAGTGTAGGGCTGCTGCTTCCGGGTGGTGCCGCGCGTTAGGGACCGAGAGGCGCTGGGGGTGGCCTGGTGGGGCTGGGATTGCGAGGGGTTCTCGCCGCGATCTGAGCACTGGGTCTCGGGGATGGTTTGGTACCGGCCCGAGGGTCTATGCGGCTTGCTGCAGCTCTGGGCCAGGCTGCGGTTTTGCGGTGTGTATTGAGGCTGGTGAGGAGCGGCCTGTGCCTGCGTGTGTGGAGCTGGGGGCTGTGGGGAAGGTTGGCTTGGACGTGAGGTGTCCCGCAAGGAGGGTCAGGGTGTCCTGGGATCCAGCCCTTCGAAAGCTCATCTATAACCTCCTCGTAGAGTGTGCTGGGAAGAGCCTTCCAGTAGAGTGTGAAGACAACATAAGGGAGCACGTCCGCTGAAGTACCTGCAGCTGAAGGTCGAGAGCAGACAGCTGTTGTTTGCTGTCACCTACTGATTTGTGTAGTCTGTGAACAGCCAGACTTGAGCACAAGTGTCTTTTCATTCCTTCATTCAGAGAGTGCTGTAGGAATAACGATAGCTCAGATGAGGTGCTGGCAATGAGTGAACTCTGCCAGTTAAATGATTAACTTCTAAACTTCCAAACTTTGAGACAAGTTTCACTCCAATGAGACTTGCAGAGAATTGGAAAGGTTTTATTGGAATACTTTGTCTGTTTTTCTTTGGATATGTCGTTTAAAAGTAAGAGAGGTGTACAGGTGACTCAGGTAGCATCAAAAACTGCCAGCAGGATCTTGCTATGTTTACAGACATTCACTGGGCAGCATCTGTCATCACGCCCACGTTATCCACAGTCCTCAGGAGGGGACACAGAAACCTTCACCATGAGGCACCCACCTCTGGTGCTCAGTCATGAACCCCCTGCCCAGTTTATCCCATCAGGCTGCCACAGGTGACCTTGTCCACACACAGTCCCAAGTTGCCCCCTGACACTTGCCCAGCTGAGGCATCTGCAGTCCCCCAGGACACACCAACCTCCACAGCTCCTTCTGCAATGCTGGCAGCAGCCTGCAGGCGTGGAGGTTCTGAGGGGGGAGATACACGAAGTGATGAGGCTCTGAGGGCAGATCTGTGACCTGAAGAGGTTCTGAGGGGGGGTATATGAAGTATAGGTGGGGAATATGTGAGGTGACAAGGCTCTGGGGTCAGGTGTGTGAGGGGATGAGGGTGTGTGGATGAGCTGACTGTTCTGAGGGAGGATGAAGTGATGAGGCTCTGAGGGGAGTTTGTGAGGTAACAGAAGCTCTGGGAGGGGTATGTGAGGTGACAGTGTTCTGAGGGAGGATGAAGTGATGAGGCTCTGAGGGGAGTTTGTGAGGTAACAGAAGCTCTGGGAGGGGTATGTGAGGTGACAGTGTTCTGAGGGAGGATGAAGTGATGAGGCTCTGAGGGGAGTTTGTGAGGTAACAGAAGCTCTGGGAGGGGTATGTGAGGTGACAAGGTTTTGAGGAGGGGTTTGCTGAGGTAACAAGATTCTGGCTTTGCGGGGGCTGCCCCAAGACCTGCAGAGGCCACAGCAAAGTGGTGGTAGGCCCCTCAGAGTCCTTCAGCTTTGGGGGCAGGGGTCAGGAGGAGCCCTACTTCTACATGCAGATAAGAGGGCTGCCCTGCCATGCCCTTCGTGGGTGAACTTGGGCCATCTTTGGTGGGACACGAGCAGCATGTTTCTCTGCCTTAGGGAAAAACACAATTATCCTGTTACGTAGCTGCTCTGTTGTCCCATTCGCTTGGACATTGTAAACTCAGGTGGCAGATGGGGTCTGTGATGGTGAAACGCTTCCTGCACCTTCGTGAGGCTCCCGGGCAAGAAAAATCTGGTGCAAAAAGAGTGTCAGGAGAGAACTCAACGGCGGATTAAAAAACCCAGGCGAGAACTCAACAGGGGATTAAAAAACCCAAAAGGTGAAGCTTCCCATACCGGGAGTCGAACCCGGGCCGCCTGGGTGAAAACCAGGAATCCTAACCGCTAGACCATATGGGAGGCGCTGGGTAGTAACCTCCCAGAGCACCCTATAGCACCGCTAACGGCAGCTCAGGGCGGTGCAAGACTCCACTGGGTCCCGCTAGGCCCCAGCCGTTGCTTAGGACCGTGCGAAGTTCCAACGGGTCCTGCTAGGCCCCGGCCGTCACTCAGGGCTGTACGAGGCTCCACCGCGCCCCCCTTTACCGCCTCCATAAACCCCCGAGTCCTGGCAGCAAGGGCCTTGCCCGTACTCAAGATGGCGTCTGACGCTTCGCCGCCGTCTCCTCCCGCCCCTTTCCCGCTCCTCGCTTCCCCGCGTCACGTGACGAGAGGGGGCGCGCGGGCGAGGGCGGGGTGAGCGCTCACGTGATCGGCGGTGGCCGCCGAGCGCTGGGTCCCGTGAGCGCCGCTGGGGGGTCGCGAGCGGTGGCGGGCGAGGGCGAGGCCCCCGCGGGGCGGCGGCGTCACGCCAGGCCGTGGCTTTGAGGCCTACCCCGGAGCTCTGGGGGCGCTCCGCGCCGTTGTGCTCCGCGCCGCCTCCACCGGGTGGGCAGGTCGGCAGGCACCCCTCCATCCCCCTCGCCGCTGCAGTCGCCCGCTAGCGTTACCGAGCCGGCCCGGGAGGCATATATCGCGGCTAGAGGTAGCGGGGGTGGGGGACGGTAGGGCCTGGCGGTGCTGATTAAGGCACTGTCGGGTCCGGTGGGGCTGTAGACAACCCGGGGGAGAGCGGGTCGGGGGCCGTCCGACCACCTTGAAGCACCGGTCTGGGTGCGGGTCGCGGTGGCGATCGGTGCCGGGTGTGCGGACATGGATGCCGCGGTCATGGTTTGCTTGATGAGGGCTTGGAGCATCCTTTGGGGAAGGGGTAGGACTAGGGAGTGCGGGTAAGGCCGGGCCTGGCCGCGGGGTGCGGGGAAAGCCGAGCAGCGTAGCAGCTGTGCGGGTGTCTCCTACAGCCTTCCAGTGCTGGCCGTGTTCGTCCTGCTTAGGCCTGTTTTGGCTGGGTGACTGTGGGAAGGCTGCTCAGCATGGGCCTGTTGGATTTTCTAGCAGGAGGAGGCTTTTGCTGAAGTTTCGTCTTACTGTCTTGAGCAGAAGCTGTCAAGTGCCTTCTGAGGTGGTGGTTAGGGGAATTGTGTCAGTCTGGGAGTGCTTCCCCTTTTGCACGGTTCTTCCGTGGGTGGGATTTGGGTGTTGAAGTGAAGCCTGTGAGTGAGGAACGCAGAGCAATGTAAGATGGTCTTCTCTCTGTAGGTGGGTGATGCCAAGCACAGCCATGAAGAAAAAGGTAAGAACTGGAAGGAGAATCCTTTGAAGTTGGGTTTTCCTTCCCCATCTGTGTTTGGTAATGTCGTTGTGTGTTTGTATACATACCTCAGCGTGTTCTTTGGCTGTCAGGTGCTTCTTCAGGCTCTCAGAGTCAGCAGACACATCCTTTGCTTAAAGTGCTAGAAGATACAATCAGGTTTGGGTTTATTTGCTGGCCTGAACAGTGAGGCAGGCTCACTGCAGAGCCATCCCCAGTAACTGCTGAGTGAGTGCTTCTGGTATGTGTTGCAAAACCTTCTGCTTGCTTCCTACCTCATTCAGCAGGAGGGAAGAGGATATGCCGTAACTCACTTCTCTGGTCCATGGGGAGACCCTTCTGATGTCTTAGAGAAACTTGTGTGGGGAGCCTGTAATTCACTCAGGGCTCCTGACAGGATGAAACTCAACACACAGGGAAGGAGAAGTGCTTTTATTGAGGACTGGGGGAGTTATTCCAGCAGTAATCATACTCAAAGCTGTTTGAGTGGCTGTGCAGAGAACATGTCTGTCTTCCTGTGGTGTGGCAGGGTTAGGTTTCCTCACTGACAGAACTCTGTGCTGGTGTCTGACTCCACTGAAAGGCTTCTGCAGTGTCAAGCTTGGGAATTGGGTTTGCACTGGAGCCACACTGAGTTTCTGCAGGTGGCATGAAATAAGAGCTGTTGGTGTTCTCTCTTTCCACTCCCTGTGTAGCTCAGGGGAGAAGACAGCGTAGCTTTCTGGAGCTGTGCTGTGGAAGGTGTGACCCCCCCCAGCCTCCCTCCATGAGGAGCAGGTCTTGTTACCAAATCCTGGAGATCTGTGGGCAGTTTCTTCTCAGAGAGGGCTCTCACCAGCCTGTGAAGTGTTGCAGTTGCTCTCATGCAGAGTCACAGAGTGGTTAATGTTGGAAGGGACCACCAGAGGTCATCTAGTCCAACCTCCCTGCTCGAGCAGGGTGCCCTAGAGCACATTACTCAGCCTTGTGACCAGATGGTTTTTGAAACTCTCCAGAGAAGGAGACTCCACAGCCTCTCTGGGCAGCCTGGGCCAGGGCTCTGGCACCCTCAGAGCAAAGTTCTTCCTCATGTTTAGGTGGAACTCAGAGGGATAAACAGGATGATGCTGTTCTGCCTCTCCTGTTTTGCCCTCAGGTTCTGGTGGCTGCTGCCATGCAGTCACAGAGCAAGGCTGGGAGTGGAGGAAACACCTTCCCAGGGAGCCCTTGGCATTGGTGTGGGCTGAGCAGGCAGACTTGGGCTGGTTGTGCTCTCCTTAAACCCATCCTTGATGATAGGTTT
Source organism: Galbula dea (assembly GCA_013399015.1). Classification (NCBI taxonomy): domain Eukaryota; kingdom Metazoa; phylum Chordata; class Aves; order Piciformes; family Galbulidae; genus Galbula; species Galbula dea. The sequence continues at coordinate 15,987 of VWZX01003793.1, forward strand.
TCAGAGCTGTTACCAAAGGCTGGGTTTGTAACTGGAACTTGTTTAGCAGCTGCTTTTGTGGTGTTGGCTGTTGCTGTTGGGGCTTTTGGGTTTCTATTTTTAGGTCACAATGTAGAGCCTTGACTTGTGTGACTGGCTCTCCCTTCCCCCAGTCACCCCCTAGTTTTTGGCTCCCAAAGGTGCTGCTTCTCCTTTGGCCTGATGATCTGCAAACAGGACTCTGGAGCCAAGTGTCTTCCTTTCCACAGCAGCCTGGTGTGCTTGAGCTGGACTGTCCCATTTGCTTTCAGCTTGGTGCTGATCTGCCACCTGCAACTTGAAATGTTACTTGTTTTCCACTTGTGTTGTGGAAGAGAAAACAAGTGGAGAAGGGCAAGAGCATGATGAGGAGCAAAGGAATGGATGGAGAAGACCAGTGCTCTGTGGGCAAGGGATTGTTTCCAGCCTGGTCTTACAGGCTTTGAGACAAAACCCTTCTTTGGTCTTGGCAAAGTCCTTTGCTGTCTCCAGAGCCATCAAGCCTTTGCCTGTGCTTCCTTCTGGGCTGAAGGAACAGAAGTACATGGAGGGGCAGAGATTGCCAAGAGGGTGGGGGACATAGTTCAGGAGTTCAGGTGAGATGGAGAAGTTTTCAGTCTGAGCCTAGAGGGGAGGACACATGTCTCCTGCTTTCCTAGGAGTGCTGCTGCACTTCGCCTCCCACTCCTGCTGCCTTCACAGCTGAAATACATTGGTCCTGGCTCTTGGTGGCTTTGACAGTAGGATGTCAAGGACTCAGTGCTGGGTGGTAGCTAATCCTTTCTTCTGTTTCCTCTTGCCAGGTGCTGCTGATGGGTAAGAGTGGCTCTGGGAAGACCAGCATGAGGTCCATTATCTTTGCAAACTACATCGCCAGGGACACACGGCGCCTGGGTGCCACAAGTAAGGCTTCTCTTGCTGGCACTGGGACTTCTCAGGGCTCACCCTGAGAAGTCCACCCTTATTAGAGGGGTGAGGCTGTGCCCTCCAGCAATCCCTGCAGCTCCTCTGCTGTGGAGCAGGTGGGTGGCTGCTGATCCTGCCCTAGCCACCACACCTCCCAGGGAACTTCATTCCCGAGTTCATCTGAGGGCAGGCAGGAAGCTGGAGTGAAAGGGAAAGCAGCACTGGGGCCAGTTTTGCTGCTTTACTCTTGGGCTTTTATCCTTAACTTTTATGATTTTGGATCAGGAAGCAGCTTTTGCTGCAGCTGCAGCTGTTACTGAGGAGCATTCAGAGCTTCCTCATGGTCCTTCTTGGTGGAGAAGCTTTCCTGTTGTTGATGGCCAGCACAGGGATCTCCCTGTGGTTTTGACAGTGTGATGCACTAGGCTTAATTAGTGTCTCTTGCCTTTTTGTTTTTGTCTCCAAAGCCACTGATCTGAAAAAGCCATAGGAGATTCCTCTGACACAGGGCTAGGAGCTGCCAGGATCTAATGCTCCTCTCAGGGAAGTGCCTGTGAGGACCTAGTGTCATGGATTGGTGTAGTTCCCTCTTTGCCCTGTGCATAAGGTTTCCACTCGTTCTCTTACTGATCTATTTAATCTTTCTCAAGAGTGTGCTGGAGCTCCTGTAATTCCTAAAATACCACAGAGATCAGAGAACATGTTGTGAAAGGGAACCAGCTGCTGTGCTTCAGAGGAGAAGAGTGGTGTGGGTAGAGAGTCAGAAGGTTTGCCTGACTCTGGGTCCTGTCCTGGTGCCTTCAGCTAGAGCTTTACCTACAGCAGTGCTCTTTAGATGGGGTCTGACAAGCTGTGGGCTGTGTTGTGGCTGCCCAAGGAGGCAGCTCTGGCCTGGGGCTGTGCTACAGTCAGTAACCTCCTGTTGTCTCTTTGCAGTTGATGTGGAGCACTCCCATGTTAGATTTCTAGGAAACCTGGTGTTAAACCTCTGGGACTGTGGAGGGTAGGTGCCTCTATCTGCTTTGAAAACTGGGGGGGGGGTTAGCTCTGGGGAGGAGGAGGGGGGATGTGGCAAAGGAGAGCTCCTCCTGCCTGGGGGGATGAGTAGGCTGCTTGTGTCTGAAGGGAACAGAGTGAGATTGGAAGTGGTGAGACCATTCTGAGATGCCACCTCTTAGACCTGAGTGTGGAAGAGGCTGTCTCTTGAGTTGCCCCTGCCTAGCAGGCAGCGTGTGCAGATCCACCCTTGGCCTGCTGCCTGCTTTCTTCTGCTGGCAAAAAGCCTGAGGCCTTCACCTGCCCTTTCTCCTGAGGTGCTGGGAGGTGCCAGTGCTTTCAGAGTTGCCCAGCAGCAGCTTGATAAAGTGGAGGGTGTGCTGAGGAGCCATGCTGCAGGTTGACAGCCATCCTATGCCTCCTGGAGGCAGCTTTTCCCAGAAGGCTGTCCCCCTGGGTTCAGCTTCAGCAGCAAAGCTTCCCTTCCTAGCAGGAGCTATTTCCACATGTTGCTGGCAATGCTAAGGGAGAGCTGGGTGCTCTAAAGACAATCTCTGCTCCTCCTCAGGCAGGACACCTTCATGGAGAACTACTTCACCAGCCAGCGGGACAACATCTTCCGCAACGTGGAGGTGCTCATCTATGTCTTTGATGTGGAGAGCAGGGAGCTGGAGAAGGACATGCACTACTACCAGTCCTGCTTGGAGGCAATCCTTCAGAACTCTCCTGATGCAAAGATCTTTTGTCTAGTGCACAAGATGGACTTGGTGCAGGAGGATCAGCGGGATCTGGTGAGGAGCTGAGAGCTGCCCTAGAAATGCTTTCGGGTAGAGTCACAGCATTGTGTTGGGTGGAAGAGAGCTCTCAGATCATGGAGTGCAGCTGCTACCCAGCACTGCCAGGTCACCACTAAACCATGGCCCTCACCACCACATCTCCATGGCTTTCAAACCCCTCCAGGGATGGTGACTCCACCACTCCACAAGGTCTTGACAACCCTTTCAGGGAAGAAATTGTTCCTCGTGGCCAACCTAAACCTCCCCTGGTGCAACTTCAGGTCTTTCTGTCTTATCTCTTCTTCCCTGGGAGAAGAGACCAACTCCCACCTTGCTCCAATCTCCTTTCAGGGAGTTGTAGAAAGCAAGAAGGTCTCCTCTAAGCAAACAGAGCATCTTGGAACTGTGCTAATGTGCTGTGATTTCCTACTTCAAGTACAGCTCCATCAGCACTGTTCCATGGAGGGTTTCCAGAGGGATATGGACAAACCTGAAGTGTGCCCAAGAGAATCAGATGAAGTTCACTAAGTCCAAGTGCAAGGTCCTGCATCTGGGTAGGGGCAATCCAAGATATAAGCACAGACTGGGAGAGGAACTGGTTGAGAGCACCCCTGCAGAGAAGCCCTTGGGGGTCATGAGAGATGAAAAGCTGAAGATGAGGCAGCACAGATATTCACAGCCCAGAAAGCCAACTGTATCCTGGCTGCATCAGGAGAGGCATGGCCAGCAGGTCAAGGGAGGTGATTCTGCCTCTCTGCCCTGCCCTTGTGAGGCCCCACCTGGAGAATTGCAGCCAGCTCTGGGCTCCTCAGCATAGGAAGGATGTGGACCTGTTGGAGCAGGTCCAGAGGAGGCCACAAAGATGATCAGAGGACTGGAGCACCTCCCCTAGGAGGATAGGCTGAAGGAGTTGGGGTTGTTTAGCCTGGAAAAGAGAAGGCTTTGGGGGGACCTTCTAGCAGCCTTTCAGTACCTAAAGGGGGATTATAAGGCAGAAGGGGAGAGGCTTTTCAGCTGGTCAGATTGCAACAGGACATGGGGCAATGGCTACAAGCTGAAGGAGAGGAAATTTAGGCTAGAGATTAGAAGCAGGTTCTTCACCCAGAGGGTGGTGAGGCACTGGAACAGGTTGCCCAGAGAGGTTGTGGCTGCCCCATCCCTGGCAGTGTTCAAGGCCAGGCTGGATGGGGCCCTGGGCAACCTGGTCTGGTGTGTGGCATCCCTGCCCATGGCAGGGGGGTTGGAACTAGATGATCTTTAAGGTCCCTTCCAACCTGGGCCATTCTGTGATTCTCAGATGTTAAGCATTGTCAAAACTCTCTTAAGTTTCTCCTGCCTTTTCTGTGTCATCACTTTTCTCTTGCATGTGATCTTCTGGAGAGCAGAACTAATGTATTTTTAGGGACAACTACTCTAAGCCTTTTCTTTTATAGCACTGATTTAGGTGCTTTCACCAGCCCTTGGTAGGCAGGAGTGAAAGGAAGGTAGAACTGGAAGAAATTGAGTGACCTTGAACTCCCTGCTCACCATCTGGATGGCTTTGGGGATGGTGGTGGTGACAGTGGTGGCTGGTTTCTCTGTAGCTGTTGCTTTCAGTCCAGCTTAGGCTCTGTTCTACAACATAACCAGAAGAACAAAGCTGACACTCTCCCAGTTCAGCTGAAGGTGGTTTCTCTTGGCTGATTCTATTCTCTGTCAGTTTGACCTGCTTGCCCAGAGGTCACCTCTTTAAGCACTCCTGTGCCCCAAGAGGCATCCTGCAAAGACTGTGGATCAACCTTTGAGGTGTTTTGTTGTTTTTCTGCTCATTTGGGGAGGTTAGAAGATGCTGAGTTGCTACCAACCTTGGTTACTTTTCAGTCCAAGCTGAAAAAAAAACAACTCCTGAGCCCAGAAATTTCAATTAGCTTTGTGAGTCAGATGAGCACATCCAGGGCTGCTTGGCCACTCCTTGGCTTGCAGCAAGTTTGAAGGCTCCTCTAGGTTGTTGGCTTTGGTCTGAAGTAAGGAGTCTTACTAAACTTTCTTCTGGTTCCTGGTGAGTATGTGTCTGGGCAGCTGCCCAGGAGGCCACCCAAGGTCCTGTGGCTGTAGCCACACCTTGGCCTCCCTGCACAGACTCCTTCCATGGAGCAGGTTGGCTTCAGAGTACTCATGCTGCTTGAGAAAGGGGTTGGTCACCCTCCTCTTCCAGTTCTAGTTCTGCCCTCCAGCTCAGTGCAGAAATAGCTCAGAGTTTGTTTGTAGGCTTGGTTTGAGGAGTTGTTCCTCCCTTCCATCTACCTTCCCTCCAGACTGAAGGATGAGTGGAAAATCTTCTTCATGCTGTCCTCTCCAGGTTGGTTTTGGAACTAGGATCACAGGCTGCTTTGGGTTGGAAAGGACCTTTCAAGGTCATCCAGCCCAGCCCCCCTGCAGTCAGCAGGGACATCTCCAACTAGAGCAGGTTGCTCAGAGCCCCAGACAACCTGAGCTGGGATGGTTCCAGGGATGGGACATCTCCCACCTCTCTGGGCAGCCTGGGCCAGACTCTCTCCAGCCTCAGCATAAAAATGTCTTCCTTCTCTCTAGTCTAAACCTCCCCCTTTTAGGGTATGATCTGTGAAGAGAAGACTGTGTGAGGACCTTCCTCAGAGCTGCTCACCCTGGTGAACACTGAGTGCTTCCTTCCTGGCCTGCTCTCAGTGATGAAACTCTTTGCCTCTGCCCAGGGACTTGTCAAAAGTGAGGTCTCCTGGGTACCCACTTCCATTCCCCCTCCAAAAACCCCTTGTTATTTCAACTTTGAGTCCCAGTCAGAGCAATTGCAGGGCTGCCATGGTCTGATTGTCCTCACTGCTCCAGTAGAAGGGGCTCCTGCCAGCCTGTCCTGGCCACTGTCCTCTGCTGGTGTTTCTCTGTCTACTCAAGATACACTTGAAATGCATGGAGATGCAGTCCAGCAACCACAGCCAGGGGAGAAATCCCAGAAGCATAGAAAGGTTTGGGTTGGAAGGGACCTTTTCAAGGTGACTTTGCAGTAGCTGAGGCTGCTGAGATGTTGCCAGCACTCAGCTGCTGCCTGCTTTCTCTTCCCCAGATCTTCAAGGAGCGAGAGGAGGACCTGAAGCGCCTGTCCCGTCCCTTGGAGTGTGTGTGCTTTAGGACTTCCATCTGGGATGAAACACTCTACAAGGTTTGTACAGCTTCCTTTTCCCTTTTCTGCCCTCCCCCTTCCTGCTGGAATACAGGAAGGCAAGTGGATAGTTGCTACTGGTTTGTTAGGGACTGATCCTTTTGAGTCCTGCAGCAAGCGCTGCTGGTGGGAAACAGCATCTGAGCATCCTGCTTGGAGGTGGAGAAGTAAAACCCTTCCCTGTGCTCTGTTCCTGCTGCTAAGACACTCTGGCACCTCTTTTAGTTCTGTTGATCCATGCAATGGTTTGCTGGGTTTCTCTCCAGCACTGTTAAAACATCAGCATTTACCATCTTGGGGGCTTGCTTGGCTTTCAGGAGGGGATGGAGGTGTTTTTTCCTGCCAGGTGTGGGAGTGGTGGCTGCTCTCTGGGCTGCACTGACAGCAAATGAGCCTTGGAATGGCCAGCAGCAGAGGTAGCCCAGTGGCTGGGTTGTTTGCCTGAAGGTGAAGAGTGTTTGGCCCTTTCTGAGTGGATAGCTAGGCAGTGAGGTGAAGCTGAGCTTAAGGAACCTGAGTCTGGTGCCTACTACAGCATCCCCTGTCCTTTCTGGGCTGGTTCCTGACTTGTTGGGTTGGATTAGAACCTTCTCTTTGAGGCAGTGATGAGCTGCCAAGGATCCATCTGCATGCTGTCCTTGCTCAAGATGAAAACAACTCTGCTGCCTTGAGCAGGTTTATGTGGGAGCAGTAGGTAGAAGCATTGACAGCTTAAAACTGGGATGATTGAAGCTTGTTTAACAATGTTCTGGTTTCTTTGCAACTGTTGTGAAGAGTTTAGTGAGGTCTGGGTTACTACTGGTAGTAGAGATACCTGGTTGTGGAGGTGAGAGAAACTTCTCAGCCTTCCCTAGTCTCCCAAGAGCCAGAACTGCAAACCAGCTGGTTTTGAGCACAGTGCAGAGCAGGAGGGTGAGGTAGGGACATGCTAACACAGCCCTTATGTTGTCTCTCTGACAGGCATGGTCCAGTATAGTCTATCAGCTGATCCCCAACGTGCAGCAGCTGGAGATGAACCTGAGGAACTTTGCTCAGATCATCGAGGCAGATGAAGTGCTGCTGTTTGAGAGAGCCACCTTCCTGGTGAATACAGCACCTTTGCCCCTTGCCTTCCTCTGCCCAGCCTAGGACCAGAGGTCCCTGGATGGAAAATGCTGTTTGTGGCAGTAGCCCAGAGAAGAGGTGCCAGTGCCAGATGGCAGAATGCCCTGCTCCAGGCCATGTGATACTGAAACATGTGACTCTGTGGCTCACAGGACCTTCCCAAAGTTTCCACTCCTAGCAGTTGAGCTGAGGGCTAGATTGGTGTTTCCCAAGCAGTGGGGGAGGCTTTCAGATCCCCATTCTGTTGTCAGCCCTGGGACTCTTCTGAGAATTCCTTTCTGCATAGGGCAAGAACCTTCTTTAGCTTGAAATAAGCCTTTTCAGTTCCTCCTGCCCTGGGGTTTTGGCTGCTCTGTGTTTCTGGTAGTGTTTTCTGTCTGATGCTCTAGAAACTCAGAGCATGGATAGAGCTTCACCAGCAGCTGGGTGGCAAAGGCTTTCAGAGCCATCCCTTTGCTCACTTCTTAGCTGTCAGAAGCCAGCAGCAGTTCTGGCAAGTTCTGCTTTTTGACCTTTGTAGATAATCATAGAATCACTAAGGCTGGAAGGGACCTCTAAGAGCATCAAGGCCAACTGTTAACCTAACACTGCCAGGTCACCACCAGCCCATGGCCCTCAGCACCACATCTCCATCTCTTTTAGACCCCTCCAGGGATGGTGACTCTACCACTGCCCTGGGCAGCCTGGGCCAGGCCTTGACAACCCTTTCAGGGAAGAAACTGTTCCTCATGGCCAACCTAAACCTCCCTTGGGGTAACTTGAGGCCTTTTTGTCTTGTCCTATCACTTCTTCCTTGGGAGAAGAGACCAACCCCCACCTGGCTCCAGCCTCCTTTCAAGGAGTTGTAAGAGAGTCAGAAGGTCTCCCCTGAGCCTTATTTTGTCCAGCTTAAACAACCCCAATTCTACCTCTGTGGTATTTAACAGCACTTTGGTTCAAGTCCATTTTTTGTTCAAACAGAACAATCTTGCTACAAGAATTCTGTGCTGAGGTTTCAGTGTGATGGTGACTCTCTTTTAAAGACTCTTCCTCTCTTTTTCTCCCTATATTTAAACACCCCCCAGGACTCTCTTCTCCTGAGGTGAAATCTTACTCTGACATGGTATTCAGATCCCAGTGACAGCAAAGCCTACCTGGACACTTCAGGAGCTTGCCTGTGGTGAAGGCTTTGGTTTGAATGCAGCTGAACCTGGGCTTGGAGGAATACTTAGGCAGGTTTAAAGACTAGGAAGTACATAAATCATTTTCAAGTACTCAAGGCAAAAGGAAAGAACCAAGCCACAAACCCCTTAGTTTTTGCATGCCTGTTACTCCAGAGGTAGAAGAAGAAGAGTTTAACATCCCAGCATGAGGGTGTCTGACTCTTCCAGCAGCAGTTGGTGTGGAGAAGGGGCTGGAGGGGTGGAGAAGGGGCTGGAGGGGTGGAGAAGGGGCTGGAGGGGTGGAGAAGGGGCTGGAGGGGTGGGAGAAGGGGCTGGAGGAGTGGGAGAAGGGGCTGGAGGGGTGGAAGAAGGGCTGGAGGAGTGGAGAAGGGCTGAGGCTCCCAGCTTTGTGAGAATGATCAGGGAGAGGGAGCTGTGTATCCCCCTGCAAGGCTTCCTGAAAGCTTTAGATCCTCTGAAGCTTTGCAGCCAGGCATTCAGTGCTGTGTGTTGCAGCTTGAATCACTGTGTGGGAGGAAGAGGAGGGAGCTGATCTGAGCCTAGGAACCTTAGCACAGCCTTGGGTGAACTGGTGGGGAGAGAACTCCCTGGGAAAGCAGCTGCCTTGTCCCAGTTTCCCAAGGGAGAAGGGCTTGAGTTGGCTTTGAGCAAGGCTTGTGCTTCCTGCCTGTTGCAGAAGGGGGAATTTCTCAGGTTCACTCCTTGGGAATCTGCAGCACAATGTCTGTTTCCCCTACTTGAGGTGATGGGTGTAGGGGTTTGGGTTGGTTTTTTTTCCCTCCTTGTACTTTGTCTTAGTAGCCATTGAAATTTTGACTCAAAGTTGGAGTATTCAGCCCTCAGCTGGACAAATAGTTTCCAAGATTCCATCAGCAGAAGGCAAAGGGAATCCCTGTCCTGGTCCTCACCCATTTCCTCTCATTTCTCTCCAGCCTGAGAAACTTGTGCTGAGATAAATGACTCTAAGCCTGGCCTCTCTCCTTGTGCCTTCCAGGTCATTTCTCACTATCAATGCAAAGAGCAGAGAGATGTCCACAGGTTTGAGAAGATCAGCAACATTATCAAACAGTTCAAGCTCAGCTGCAGGTGAGCAGCAATGGGGAGGGGAGGAAGATACCTCAGCAGGTATTTTGGCTTCATCCAGACCCACAAAGGCTCTCCAGAGGAGTCCTTGCATGACTCTTCAGCCAGCTGAGAGGCTGTAGTTAAGTTGCACCACACTTAAACACAACTGAGTTAATTGCTTTAGAATCCCAGAACTGTTTAGGTTGGAAAAGACCTTTAAGATCATGGAGTCCAACCCTTAACACTGCCAGGTCACCACTAAACCATGGCCCTCAGCATCACATCTTCTCTAACTTCTTCCTTGCTGTGGGTCCCAAGAGGTTTATGATATAAGATATAAGATATATAAATATAAGAGTTTTAAGGTTTTATGTTTTCTTCTTGGCCTCATTTTCCTGGGCAAAGTCAGGGAAGTTCCAGGTTGGAACTGACACTTTGGTGGCAGTCAACAATGCTGTGGTAAGCCTGGTGGAGAGCTTTGCTTCACACTCACAGTGCTGCTTTGGGAGGAGGAGGTTCACAGCCCCTCTGAAGCACTGTTTGGAGTGGAGAAGTGGAAAGCTTGCTTTGGAGGAGCTTAGCTTTGGAAGAGCCTGCAGCTTCTGCAGCCTGTTGGTGTTACCTGCAGGTGGTGAGAGCCTGAGCAGCATGGAGAAGTGACTGCACAGCTCACAGAGACTTGCTTCTGCTGGTTCTCCAGAGTGGCCAGGCAGTGCCAGCTGTGGGGCAGGTGCCACTGACTGCTTGGACACCACAGACTGGGTGGGGTCATGTATCCTGAGTTACCCTCAACCATTCAGTGCCTGAATCATCTTGGATTCATTCAGCCTAAAGCTAAAGGGGTTTTTCCTTTAAAAAGGACCCCAAACTTGCAGCCACACCTGATCTTACTCCCTGGTGTGGACTCCAACCCTCCTTTGTTGATCAGGCAGTGGGATCTTGGCTGGGTGGGTGCAGGAGCTGGTGGAGTGCAGGAATCCTTCATTTACTCTTGGCTTTGTAATTTTTTCCTCTTTCTCTTGTTTTTTTGTTCTCCTTTCTTAGTAAGCTGGCAGCTTCTTTCCAGAGCATGGAGGTCAGGAACTCTAACTTTGCTGCTTTCATTGACATCTTCACATCCAACACATACGTGATGGTGGTGATGTCAGACCCTTCCATACGTAAGTTGAAGCACAGGCAAAGCTCTGGCCTCCTTTAAGCAGGGATAAAAAACCTCAAGCTGGTCAAACTTAGTGTCATTTAATGGCAGAAAGGGCTCTGCTGTCCTGCTGGTTTGCCCTGTCTGAGCAGAGGGTGGGGAAGGTGCTTCAGAGGTGACTTGCCTTGCAGGAGAGCCCTGTGCCTTCGACAGCCAAGCTGTTGCTGTTGTGTGGAGGTTGGGAGCAGTGGTTAAGAACCACTAAAGTAAATGTGACCTGATTTAGGAGGTCATGTCTAATAACCTAGTTTGGGCTGTTCAGATCTGGCAGCCCCAGTGATTGATTTATTTTTTTGGAGAGGAAGCAGAGTTGGGTCCTATTTGAGTGTTTGCTCTTGCTGCCTGAGCTGTCTTGGTGGCCAAGGACTCTAATTATAGCAGCATCTATTTATCTTCAAGCAGAAGCTGCAGCCAAGCAACACCAGCCCTTGCAGGCACAGTGTGACTGTGACACAGCTCCAACTGGAACTGCTTCTCTTAGGAGTTGAGGTGCTCAAGAGACACTGTCCAGGACAGCTTTGTGGCTTAGTGTTGATGCTTCCTGTCCTCCTTGAATGGTTTTACTGATTTAGGGAAGGCCTGTGTGAACCTTGTGACTGAATGATCAGTGCTGATGTTACAGTGCTTGAGGAGCAGCAAGTGAACAGCTCTGGTGACTTGTGAGGCCGCTCCTGTGAGCAAACTGACCACAGCTCACTCTGACTCTGTGCTTCACCAACTCCCAGCATGGTGGGGATTGGAAGGGACCTCTAGGGATCATCCAGTCCAACCCCCCTGCTCCAGCAGGGTCACCCACAGCAGCTTGCCCAGGGTCACCTCCAGCTGCCTTGGGAATCTCTCCACAACCTCTCTGGGCAGCCTGGGCCAGGGCTCTACTAAATAAATTCTCCCCCTGGCTTCCAGTCTGTGCCCAGTGCCCCTTGGCCTGGCCCTGGCCACCACTGAGCAGAGTCTGGCCCCAGCCTCTTGCCCCCAGCCTTCAGCTCTTGCTCAGCCTTGAGCAGCTCCGCTCTGGGGCTGCTCTTCTCCAGGCTCAGCAGCCCCAGGGCTCTCAGCCTTTCCTCCTCCCACAGATGTTCCAGTGCCCTCAGCATCTTCCTAGCCTCTGCTGGACTCTCTCCACTAGTTCCTTGTCTCTCTTCAGCTGGGGAGCCCAGAACTGGCCCCTATTCTTCAGCTGTGGCCTGACTAGGTCAGAGTAGAGGGGGAGGAGAACCTCCCTTTACCTGCTGGTCACAGTCTTCATGCACCCCAGGAGCCCATTGGCCTTCTTGGCTGTGAGGGCACCTTGCTGGCTCATGGGGAGCTTGTCCACCAGCACTCCCAGGCTCTTCTCCATGGAGCTGCCTTCCAGCAGGTCAACCCCTAACCTGTCCTGGTCCAGGAGGTTATTCCTCCCCAGGTGCAGGACCCTCCCCTTGCCCTTGTTGAACTTCATGAGGTTCCTCTCCCCCATCTCTCAGCCCATACAGCTCTCAGCAGCAGCGTTCCACTTCCAGACCTCGCAGCGTTCAGTTCCTCCCCGCAAGGGAACACTGGTCCTTTGCTGACCTAGATGGCCCTTTCAGGGCAACCCTTGGTGACTTTCATCCCTTAGAAAACCTGTGTTTTCTCTCCTCTGTCCCAGCTTCTGCAGCAACACTGATCAACATCCGCAATGCCAGGAAACACTTTGAGAAGCTGGAGCGAGTGGACGGCCCAAAGCACAGCCTGCTGATGCGCTGAACCTCGGCCAAGGCACCCGGCCCTTTGTGGGGAGAAAAAATGAATGGCAACTACTTCTTTTTTAGGAGAATCTAACAAATGTTTGATGTCTTTGTTGGGCTTGGAAATGAGTGTGCTGCTTTCTTTTTTCTCCTTGTACCGTTGGACACTAGTCACAGGGAGGATGTCCGGAGCTGCTGCCCATCTTCCAAAGAGACTTGGCAAGAAGGAAGGACAGGTGATGTGCACATGCTCTCCTCCTCCTCCTGCTTGTCCTAGGGGCAGGTGGAGGAGCTGGTGTGGATGGTTTGCTCCCAAGTGATCCCTTGAGTCACAGGAATGGAGTAGTTGCTGGTTTCTTGGTTGGTTGCTAGAATACATTTATAAATTTCTCCTTGTCTTCAGTCATGGAAATAAATTTTTGCTACCAGGGATTTCAGATCCTAGAGCTTTGGATGGTGGGTTTTCCTTCTTCTCAAACCAGCTCTGGTCAGCAGATCTACAATAGCTGTGTTTCTCCTGCCACATTTTCAGGAGGTGTTGACTGAAGCCAGCCCAGAGTTCCATTTAAGATCCTTTTTTATCCCCTACGTGGAGGCAAAACTCACTCTGCAGCTGAAGGAGTCAAGCTGGTGTTGGCCTCTTGCCACTTGCCAAAGGGAGGACAGACCACTGTAGATAAAAGGGGCCAAGAATCCTGCTTGACCAAGAAGCAAGGTAGTCCTGGTGCTCCTGGTGGTGAGCAAAGAGGGGCTGGCATGAGCCCTGAAGAGCCTAGGACATGTGATGGGTGCAGGAGCTACATGAGCTGTGTTGGCAAGGAGAAGGTTGGGTGGTGTTTGGCACTGGTGTCACTTGACATTACTGTCTGGTTTGTACTGGGCTCTTGGTGTGTCTTCATTAAAGGCAGGAGCAGCAGTGCTGTGAGTTAGGAGATCTCTGCCTTGCTGGTGGAGCTGATGTTGGTCAGCAAGTCTCCTCCTTTTGTTCCTCTCTTGCTGCATCAAATCACTCTATAAAAAATGCTGTGGTGACTCTGACCCCAGCCCTCTGCTTTGTGTTCCCAAAATCGAGCTTTCACTGAGTCCCAGCATGGTGGGGGTTGGAAGGGGCCTCTGGGGATCATCCAGACCAACCCCCTGCTCCAGCAGGGTCACCCACAGCAGGGTGACCACCATCACCTCCAGCTGCCTTGGGAATCTCTCCCCAGGAGGAGACTCCACAGCCTCTCTGGGCAGCCTGGGCCAGGGCTCCAACACCCTCACACCAAACAAGCTTCTCCTTCTGTTCAGGTGGAACCTCCTGGCTTCCAGTTGGTGCCCAGTGCCCCTTGGCCTGGCCCTTGCCCAGTGCCCCTTGGCCTGGCCCTGGCCACCACTGAGCAGAGTCTGGCCCCAGCCTCTTGCCCCCAGCCTTCAGCTCTTGCTCAGCCTTGAGCAGCTGCCCTCTGGGGCTGCGCTTCTCCAGGCTAAGCAGCCCCAGGGCTCTCAGCCTTTCCTCCTGCCACAGATGCTCCAGTGCCCTCAGCATCTTCCTAGCCTCTGCTGGACTCTCTCCACTAGTTCCTTGTCTGTCTTGAGCTGGGGAGCCCAGAACTGGCCCCAGGACTCCAGCTGTGGCCTGACTAGGTCAGAGGAGAGGGGGAGGAGAACCTCCCTTGACCTGCTGGTCACACTCTTCTGAATGCACCCCAGGAGCCCATTGGCCTTCTTGGCTGTGAGGGCACATTGCTGGCTCCTGGGGAACTTCTCCACCAGCACTCCCAGTTCCTTCTCCATGGAGCTGCTTTCCCCCTGTATCCTTGTCCAGACACACCCTGGGGTGGGGAAAGATCTGTCAGGGTGAGTCTGTGGTGTGAGAACAGGGAAGCTACAGGACACATCTGGGCTGGAGAGGCAAGGACAATCTCCATGAAGAAGCCTCCATCAATTCTCCATCTCCATGGTGTTCAGCACCTGCATCTTTCATCCCCCAGTCAGCAGATGTTGGTGCTCTGGGGGCCTGGGTGTGTTCTCAGTGGAACTCCTCCAGTCAGTGTCCCCATGGGAGAGGAATGTACTGAGATTCCTGTTAACAGTTGCAATGCTGGATGTTCTGGAGAACCTGGGAAGAGGCTGGACATCTGGCAGAGGCTTTCCATGGGTCTTCAGTGCTGGGATACTCTGCTGGTCCTGGACTGGGAAGAGCTAATCTCTCCCTTGGTCACTTTTGTCTGACATTGAGAGGGAGCAATCCAAGACACAACCACCAACCATTCTTGCAGGTGCTGCCCCACCATGTGGACATGGTCATGGTCCTGCTCTTGCTCCAGTCCATGGAGAAACCTCCTGGCTTTCTACCCCAAAGCTGCCCTCAGTGCTGTCAAGTGAAGCAGGAGGATGAGCGGCTGCTGGTTCTAGTGTCACCTCTGAGGGAACAGAGGCAAGGTCTCCCCTGGCAGGAGCTGGGCAGCTGCCACAGCCTCAGGAGAGCAGAAGCTGTCTTATGGCTGCAGTTCCAGGGCAGACTGAAGCACCTGCTGCTGTGAGGACGTTTCCATAGCAGGCAGCTGGAGATGGAAGGAAGGGTGGTGGGATTTCCATGGTTACAAGGAGTTGGGCTTCCCTAGGGAATGAACTTCAGCAGGTGGGAAGTGGGAGCCCATTTCTGGGGTGTTTTGGTCTTCTTGGCTGTTCTCAGGGTGGACAAGAACAACACACCCCACTCCTGCAGCCAAGCAGAAGACCCTGGCCCATGTTCTGCTGCTTGAGGGTTTCTGGTGGCCTTCAGGACCCCATCAGCATGTCCTTCACACCTCCTTTTGCTTCTCCTGCTTTGCCACCAGCCCTTCTCTGCTGTGACAAAGCATCAAGGGCAGCTCAGCAGCAGAGAACTATGTCCCTCACCTTCAACCCAACCCCAGGGGTGGTGGCCATCCCCATGGTCCTGGATTGTTTTGACAGTGAGAGCAGTGATGCTACCTCTTGGAGGCAGAAGGTCAGTGGTGGTGGACCTTCCTGTTGGGGCTTGGATGAAGGAGCTCTGGGGAGGAGAAGGAGGAGCCAAAGCTTTTCTTCTGTCTTCTTTGGGGGTCACTTGGCATCTGAGGGCTTGCAGCTGGTCCTTCCCATGGATGGAGGTCCTTCAGCTGGAGGCTGAAGTGCCCTCTAGGCACTGTGTCCATTCTCACCACTCAGCTCTGTCCTCCCAAAACAGCTTTTCTTGTTCTCCAAAGCTTCACAGCTCAGGAGAGGGCAAGAGGAGGTTGATCAAAGGAGGACCTAAACCCCATGGGAGGTGAGAGAGGAGATGCCACCAGGGCTGGACCTGTGTCCCTCTGGGGCAGGCTGGGGAGAAGCCACCACCCCAGGAGCAGGCAGCAGTGGGGAGCTGCGTTTTGGGGGGGTGGGGTGTCATGGGGTGATAAACCCCAGGGTGAGGAACACAGCTAAGAGCCCCCCAGGCAGATTTGGAGACCCGTGGAGACACCCAGAGGCTGGAGGACCCCCAGACTTCACCCCAACCACCACAACCCCTCTCCCAGGGTGCTGAGTGCCCCCACCCCCCATTAGAGCACCCAGCCTGCCCTGCCCCCCACCAGGTGGTCTTCAGGGGCACAGGATGGTGCTGAGGAGCAGACAGATATTTCTGGGGGGAGGGGGCAGTGGGGGTGGCATGGAAAGGGCGTGAGGCCAGCACCCCCCACCCCGGGGGAATGTCCTCCTGGGGCACCCATGGGTGCTCAGCCCTAAGGTTTTCAGGGTGCTCCATGTCCCCTTATGGAGTGGGAGGTGGGTAAGGGGGGGGGTGCAGGGGGATGATGCCCCCCCCATCCTGTTACCCATGGGTGGGAAGATGTGACCCCAAATTGGAGGGGATGGAGGGGGGGGCGGTTTAGAGCCGTCACTGACCTGAGTTTGCCAGGTCTCAGCTCCCTCCAGCTGCAGTTACACCCCCACCCCCTCTCCTTAATTTGGGGAGG
>VWZX01003806.1:0-33992 GCA_013399015.1 Galbula dea
TTTTTTCCTACTGTTGTCACTCTCTCTCAAGTTTTTCCTCCAAAAAAAAACCAGTGGCTAAAGCTGCTCCATCATTTTCCTGCAGTCTAATCCTAAATGATGGGGTTGATGGGCTAGGTGTAATGGTTGCATCTTCAAATTATTTTAGTAGATTAAAGCAAAGGGAGCAAGTTCTCAGAAGGGAAGTAATGCTCAGACCTGTACAAAACATTGCATAAATCACTGTTCCTGTACCTCAGGGCCTTTCCCTGTCTCTTGCTCAGTAAACCATATCTTGCTTTTAAACCATGAAGACAGAAATCAAATGAAATAGGAGAGCTTATGGTTGGTTTTCTTTATACTTCAGGGGTGCTTGGGCACTTCATCCATTATGGTAAGTGCTGGAGATTATGTTTAGATATATAGGGCAGTCATGTGCCAAGGAGAATTGAACTTGTTTTTTTCTGGAGTTCTGTCTGGTATCTCCCATCACACCAGTGGCCCTGGCTGGGCAGTGATCAGCAGCACTACATGGCCAAAAAGCCCTTTGGAAATAAATCACAAGACAATCTTTCTTCCATGACCTTTGTCCCCAGAGAAGGGCAATGAAGCTGTTGAAGGGTCTAGAGCACAAGTGTTGTGAAGAGAAGCTGAGGGAACTGGGGTTGATTAGCCTGGAGAAAAGGAGGCTGAAGGGGAGACCTTCTCACTCTCTACAACTCCCTGAAAGGAGGTTGGAGCAAGGTGGGGATTGGTCTCTTCTCCCAAGTAACAAGCAGTAGGATGAGAGGAGCAGCCTCATGTTGTGCCAGGGGAGGTTTAGGTTGGACATGAGGAGCAATGTCTTCCCCAAAAGGGTTGTCAAGTCCTGGCACAGGCTGCCCAGGGCAGTGATGGAGTTACCGTCTCTGGAGGGATTGAAAAGCTGTGTAGATGTGGTGCTGAGGGACATGGCTTAGTGGTGACCTGTCAGTGTTAGGTTAACAGTTGGGCTTGATGTTCATAAGTGTCTTTCCAACCAAAACAATTCTGTGATTCTTTCAAATTTGGGTTTTAGGAAGTGGTTTCTGTTGGGTTTTCAATCCTTTAGCACTGACCTTGACCCAAAAGAGAAGTACTGGGCAGTGGACTGAGATGCTTTTGTGGCCTACCAGCTACGAAACTGGCTCTGAAACATTTTTGGTAGCAAACACAGATCTGAACATTCAGTGTATGGTGTGGAAATCTTGACTGCAGTTCTGTAATCCTTGTAGTACCTATAGCAATTGCTCAGCTAGAAGCAGGAAGTAATGAAGGTGTTACCAGCTTGTTGCCATGTAGTTAATGTAAAGTGCTTGTTTTTTCTGCAAAGGGAAAGTATGTAGCACCAAAGCCCTGATTCTTTGGAAGTTCTGTTTGAGTAGCACCCTCTACAATGGTAAAGAGAGGCTATGGCACTGCAACTGGTTTGAAAGAGGCTGTGCAGGTGAAATATGTTGTGTGAAAATGTTGCTTTCTCACCAGAAACTTATAATCTCTAGTGTGTTTTTTCCTCTGTGTGCAAGGAAAAAATAAACCTACATGTTGCCAGCCCATAGTCTTGTAAAGTCTCATCTGTTTTCAATATTTTGTCTGCTAATTCTCCTAAAAAGAGGAAAAAAGTAATTAGATGCTAGAATTGTGTTCTGTAGTGGTGGTGGTAATCCTAAAGTGATACTCCTAAAGTATTGGAGGCTTTTTAAAAACCAACAACAACAATAACCCCCCCCCCCCAAGCAAAATAACAAATACCCAGAATAAAATTGTATTGATTGCACTTAGAAACAGCAAAAATGGTAAGTCCTGTGACTGCTATGTCTTGCTCCAGGGTTGCTGGGCTTTTCACCCTGGTGTTACTTTAACCTCACCCTGTGTGAATGAAGAGGAAGATTGGAATGCAAGTCCCCTTCCCTTCCTCATTTGTATTTTCCTGAGTGATGTGTAAAATCTCTTCCCAGGGACTCACTGGTGGCATTTTTCCTTATGAGACTGAGTCAGGAAAAGATGCTCCTTAGAAGTATTGTGTTGCTGTTGAGAGCTGTTCTACTTGGAAATCACTTGGTGCTTTAATACATCCAAACCCTTGTATTGGATCAGCAGAAATGCTGATTGCAAACAAAAGAAGAGAAAGTAAGAGGCTAATTTTGCTGATAAAAATAGGTAAGATAAGCCTCAGCAGGGCAAAGTATGCCCTGTAATAAAACACAGAACCTGATGATATGAATTAGTAGTGTTAATTCAAACCAGGATCTCCCTGCTGGGAAAAACTAGATAGATGAGCTTCTGTGATTCTCCTGTCAGGTCTCCTTAGCTGTCAGACTGCAGCAGTCTTGTTTGCTGTTTGAAAAGTGAATGCTTCAAACATGATTTCTGCTCAGCTTCCCAAGAGAGGGTAAGTGCAGATTCCTCATCCAGCTGGGGAGCTGAGCTGGTTGAGTTTGTCAGTGGTCATATTAGTGCAGCTTGAGGGAAATGCCATGAACCCTTGGTGTGTTTTCTCTGTGCTTCCTTCTTGATACTGATTTTATAGCATCACACCCTTCCCTGCCCCCCTTTCAGTGAGATTACTGCTGCATTTACCCAGCTGGCTAGAACAATGTGTTACCAATAGGATGCTGAAAGATGGTAATAAACACAGAAATTTTGCATCATGGAGATGAACAATTCACAGAAGGGAAGAAAATGCTTGGTTTCCTGGCTATTAGTATCACTGGGCAGAGGGGAGTCTCAACCCTCCTGCTGTGCTTCACCACTCACTGACAATTCTTTGTCCCCTTCTGCCACTGCAAAGTGTTCCTCAACAGACTACTGCAATGGTAGATTTAGTCTAGAGAGAAGGAAGACATTAAACTGAAGGTAGTGAGACCCTGTCCTGGCTTGCTCAGAGAGGTGGGAGATGTCCCATCCCTGAGACATGGACCTGTTGGAGCAGGTCCAGAGGAGGCCACAAAAATGATCTGAGGGCTGGAAGCCCTCTGCTGTGAGGACAGGCTGAAAGAGTTGGGGTTTTTCTGCTTGGAGAAGAGAAGGGAGACCTTGTTGCAGCCTTGCAGTACTTCAAGGGGCCTATCATAAGGATGGGGAGAGACATTTTAGCAGGACCTGTTGTGACAGGACAAGGAGTGATGGTTTGAAGCTAAAAGAGGGAGAGTAAAGACATAAAGAAGAAATTGTTTACAGTGGTGGTGATGAGACCTTGTCCCAGATTGCCCAGAGAGGTGGTAGATGTCCCATCCCTGGAACATTCTAGGTCAGGTTGTTTGGGGCTCTGAGCACCCTGATCTAGTTGCAGGTGGCCCTTCTGCCTCCAGGGAGGTTGGACTAGATGACCTTGAAAAGTCCCTTCCAACTCGAACCATGCTATGATTTCTATGACTTTACTCCAACATGTTTGCAGCTGTTATTCTGCTGTAACCTTACCCTCTTCATGTAGCAAGTCAGTAGGTTAATTTTTGATATAACTGTGCTATTCACCAGCAATGCTGGTTCAGATAATTTGAGGAAGGAGAAAGAGAGCTTGTATGATTTTTTTTTTTTTTTATGGTAATCTTTCTTTTTTTCTCCCCTCCTTAGGCCATTGGTGCACTTCAAAGGTAAAGGCTCCATATTTCTTGGCTCAAAAATGCCTTATGGCAGTTGATAAAATCCACCTTTTCTGCAGAGGTGGTGGAGGGTAGCAGAGGAAGAGGGATATCACAGTAGGGGACTCCAGGTGCTGACTTCCAGCAATCCTCATGGAGGGCAAATTCAGAAGACATTGCTTCTTTCTTCTTCTGGGGAGATGGGAAGGAATCAAATGGAAATCAAAGAGGCCTATTTCTTGCAGGAAATAAATATAATTAATAGTATTAAGTTAAATACTTAGGTTCTACCTGGACTAGGTTGTATTATAGGACAAGCCAGTGTGCTTTTTCTTTGTAGCTTAGGGGTTTTTCATGGTTGGACAAAGCTCATTGCTTTGATCCCTTGAGCTGTGTGAAATTTTAACCCGATTTCCTTTATGGTTAACACAGAAGGAAACTTTTAGGTCTATCTGCAGCCTGCAGAAGATAAAAGATTGGTTATCTCAGTGCAATAAAGATGAAAACAAATACACCTGTGGTGACAGGAGACTTAACACACATTTTGTGGAGAACACTGGAGAACCTCCATCAGTAGGAAGTGTTTGGTTTTCAGCTCTGGAAGCCAAATGTGTTTTGTCAAGGATGTAGCCTTGGAAATAAGAGGTGAAGGATGCTGAGTGGATTCCTGAAGTGTTGAAAGGGTTGGGAAAAGAAAAAGAACAACATAGACATGCCTCAAAAAAAACCCCAGAGAAATTGCTTAAGGAATCTAAAGGCAAATTCTGTTCTAAGAGTTGAGGTCCCCTCTTTTTAGCTCAGGATAAACTTGGGGTACAAAGTACAGCATCTGAGAGTGTCTGTAGTCTTCTCTTGACCTGCACATAAGAAGTTAATTTGAAACCTGCTGCATTTAGTTTGGGGGTGGTGTAGACACTTTTGATCTGCCTGAGAGATTTTTCGCACTAGGGTTTTGCAGATTGGAGCTTGTAAATTGCCTCTCAAATCTTGATAATTAAGGATGGTGGGTGGTGAACATGAACTGCAAATGGGTTGAGGTTTTCTCATTCTTTTTATTTTGGGCCATAAAAATCTTTAAGCCCCCGAAATGCTCAAGAAGACAAAAGGGAAAATTATATTTGTGCGAAAATGGGGGTGGAGGCGGAAGGGAGGCATTATCCTGCTGCTGTTCAAAGTGATGCCTTTCACAGCCTCTCAGAATCACAGAATGTTAGGGGTTGGAAGGGACCTCTGAAGATCATCTAGTCCAACCCCTCTGTCAGAGAATAGTCACCTGGAGAAAGTTGCACAGGATGGGTTCTGAATATCTCCAGAGAGGGAGACTCCACCACCTCCCTAGGCAGCCTGGGCCAGTGCTCCACCACTCTCAAAGTAAAGAAGTTCCTCCTTATGTTTAGATGGAACTTCCCATGGTCCAGTTTGTGCCTGTTACCTCTTGTCCTGTCACTGGGCACCACTGAAATAGACTGACCCCATCTTCCTGATGCCTACCCATTAAGTATTGATAAGCATTGATCAGATCCCCCTCATTCTTCTCTTCTCCAAGCTAACCAGCCCCAGCTCTCTCAGCCTTTCCCCTTAAGAGAGATGTCCAAGCCCCCTAATCAGTTTTGTAGCCCCTCAAACCTCTCTGCAGGCATCCTACTGAATGAGGACCAGCACCTCATTTCTGAGTGGTACCTGAACCTCATCACCATGGGCTTCAATACTCAAGTGAGAGGGGTTTCCCTGAGGCTGTGGAGCATCATGGCATTGTGTATCTCAGATTTTGTCTTTTGGAAAATTAATGCAGCTTTTCTCTCACTTTGTTTTTGTTTGGTTTTTCTTAATGCTCCGCTAGTTCTGGGTTGTGTTAGTTGTCCATGTCACAGTGTCGTCTGTCTCACTGCACTGTGTTTACAGTAGTCCAAGTAATGTGCCTGGAAATGTGTGTTAGACTTGTTGGAGGTCATTTTGGAGGAGCTTTCTTAGCCCACTTTGTTTGGCAGCAGGAGAAATTGCCTTCATAATTCAAGTATTAGTTTTTCAGGTACTTCTGTGATTACTGTTCTTTCCTGTAAAAGGTAAAACAGTCAGTTCTTCTGTTCTCATTTGTATCCTTTAATCAGAGCATGCTTTTGAAATATGATTGTATTTTTAGCGTGGTTGGCATGTGCTACCAAAATGCTGTAGGAGGGACTTGAATCATAGAAGCATAGGAAGGTTTGGGTTGGAAGGCACTTTTAGACTTCATCTAGTCCAACCCCCATAGAGTCAGCAGGGACATCTGCAACTAGATCAGGTTGCTCAGAGCCCCACGGTCCAACCTGACCTGGAATGGTTCCAAGGATGGGACATCTCCCACCTCTCTGGGCAACCTATTCCTAAGTTTTTGCAGTACAGTGAGGGTCACAGTGACGTGTGGAAACAAACTTTACAACCCACGAAAAGTTGTCCCTGCTGACTCTATGGGGGTTGGACTAGATGATCTTTCAAGGTCCCTTCAACTCAACCTATTCTATGATTCTGTAACTACAGTAGTTTACATTCAGTTGGGTGTATTGGTATTTATGACATGTGGCAGTGTAATTAGAATGTCCTGCATTGGATATTACAGAATCACAGAATATCCTGAGCTGGAAGGGACCCACAAGGATCATCTTGTTCAGCTCCTGTTTAGGCACAGGACAACCCCAAAGTCACACCATGTTCCTAAGAGCAATGTCCAAGTGCTTCTTAAACTCCCTGAGAGTTGATGCCATGACAGCCTCTCTGGGGAGCCTGTTCCAATGCTCCACCACACTCTGGGTAAAGAAGCTCTTTCTAACATTCAACCTAATTTCCCCTGGCACAGCTTCATGCCGTTCCCCTGAGTCCCCTTGCTGGTCATCAGAGAGACGAGGTCAGCACCCAACCCTCCCTCTCTGGTGAGGAACTTATAAGCTGCAACGAGGTCTCCCTCAGTCTCCTCTTCTCCAAGTTGAACAGACAAGTGCTTTCAGCCTTTCCATTGAAATCCATTGATTTCCTCTCAGCCTTTCCATATTGGCTACTTGGATGTGCACAGAAGGATCTGGTGAGGCATTTGTTCCTGTGCAGGGCTATAGCTTTGTCTATACATCTGACAAGCAGATGGATGAAAACTATTTGAAGAATAACCTTGGTGATTGCTTGAGGAAGCAGAAAGCTTCCCTAGCTTAATAGAGACTTGCTGCAAAACCTAGGTTCTCTTTACAAAAGAAATAATCAGATGTAACCATATAGGGTTGAAAAATAGCCAAGGGGAATCTGCTCACTCCCTTCCACTAACTGACTGAAAATCCTGCATTTTTGGATGATTAGCTAGCTGTGGCTAAGGGAGGAGAGGAGGATGGGCTGGTTGGAAGTCTGTGCTCGAGTGTGTGTGTGTGGGAGGAAGGAAAAAGAGAAAGCATGCAAGGGAATATACTGAACATAGAAATGCATGTACAGGTCCAGGTGTGACTGGGGTTAACTCCTTAGAACAGGGGTTGAGCATGTCTATGTACATTGTACACTTTGAGTGAAATGCCCTGGTTTAGTGGAGAAGTACTTTTCTGTGCAGAGCAAGGTGGAAGGTGGAAGCTGATCTGTGAGCAGACGTGAGAGGTGGTTCTGCATCCAGAGTCCTTCCCCTTGCGTGGTGAAAGCTAATCATCAGGGAACCTGCAGCTGCAATGGCAGAAGCACAATTGCTCTCAGCCTGGCTGGCCACATTCTCCTTTCTCTGGCTTTGAGGATGGGTATGAAAAGCCTCCCAGGGCAGCCATGAAGCCCTCCTAGCCCATGTCCTGGTGTGTCACAGTGTTGCCTTGGCTCAGACAGGCATGTTGCTCGAGCTGAGTACCCAGAGAAATAAATCTCTGAAGGCTGTCTTTGGAATGACATGTTTCTGGTGGGATGGATGTTGCCATATCCTAAGTAAGAGCACCTGTCTGCTGCTGTAGATAAAATTCTTGTGGGCAGCAGGGACTAAAAAGAACCACATCATTTTGAAATAACAACCCAGAAGTAATGAGTTAAGAAATTGTGTATGTGATCTGAAGCTATAGATGAACTAAACAACTCAGTAAAAAGGGGTAGTTCTCCTTTTCCTCTAGCTCTTTATGTCTTCTTAAAGGTTTGGCTGGTGGACAGGCAAGCCAGGTTGTTCACCCAGTGTTGAAGCCTGTTTTGTTTGAATGTGGAACCATTTAGTCATGAAACAGTTAATGTTTTCAATTCTTTTTTCTTTAACATAAAACATTGCAGCTATAAATTGGGTTTTTCTTACCCTTTTTGTTTTATGTGACATCTGGATTGTGCAGGGAATGTTATTCCATCTTAATATTGGGATAGTTGCCTTTTTTGAGCAGGGGCTGTTTAATGGATCCAGCAGAGTCATGAAGACGTAGAAGAAAGATAATGCAGCTGGCAATCCTCTTTCACATCTATTAGCATTAGATCTTTAATTGATTTAGGGGAGGTATCATCTCCCAACACTTGCAATTAGCAGCTCTTAATCGCTAGAACACTTTGTAAGAAATCTAGCTTGATGGGGAAATTGGTAAAAGGAGGAGGAGCAGATACTGGCAGCTTCTTATCTTCTTTCTAGAAAAAAAGCCCTATGTTTTGTGGGAATAGCTGGGTAGGTGGGAAACATCTGTGAGTGCATGGCTTTCTTCAAGCCAAGGATTAAAGAACAGTGCTGGAAGAGACTCTTGTCCTAAGACAGGATTGATCTACCTATATCATATGCTACCTGAATTGTATCATAGAATCATAGGATTGTTTTGGGTGGAAGAGACCCTTCAGATCATTAAGTCCAACTGTTAACCTAACACTGCCAGGTCACCACTAAACTGTGACCCTCAGCACTGTATCTACGTGGCTTTTCATTCCCTCCAGGGATGGTGACTCCACCACTGCCCTGGACAGCCTGTTCAGTAACCTCAGAACCCTTTTGAGGAAGAAATTATTGCTGTTGTCCAACCTGAACCTCCCCTGCACAATTTGAGGCCTTTTCCTTTTGTCCTACCTCTTGTTTCCTGGGAGAAGAGACAAAGCCACACCTTGCTCCAACCTCCTTTCAGGGAGTTGGTGAGAGTGAGAAGGTCTCCCCTCAGCCTCCTTTTCTCCAGGCTAAACAACCTCAGTTTCACAGCATCACAGCATGTTAGGTGTTGGAAGGGACCTCAAAAGATCATCTAGTCCAACCCCCCTGCCACAGCAGGATTCCCTAAGACTAGGTCGCGGCAAAGCTTCCCTGCCCGGGAATTGAACCCAGGTCCCAGCGGTGACAGCGCTGAATCCTAACCACTAGACCACCTCCTCTATTTAGGTGATCTATTTAGGTTATTTTAGATCTATTTTAGGTTATTTAACTCTATTCCTCAGTTTCCTCAGCCACTCCTCAGAACACTTGTTCTTCATCACGCTCTACCTGTGTTGTATCATATTCTACCTGTATCATATGTTTATTGACTATGGCATTAGATACCTAAGGCGACAGAGATCCTTAATCTTCTGTACTCTTCTTCACTAACCCCGTTCATTGTTTCCTTGTGACCATATTAGTTAACTGTTAGTTAACAGTTAGTTAACTGTTTCTCTTTTGCCCTCTGTAGGTAGAAGTGAGTTGAGAACCACGCTGGGAGGTGTATTACTGTTGACACAATGAGCCTGCGTCTCTAGACATGGTCTGTGCTTCGGTCCAGCTGGAGCTGTCTGAATGAAGCTATGGGCTGTGCCTCCGCCAAGCATGTTTCTACTGTTCAAAACGAAGAGGAAACTCAGAAAGGGAAGAACTATCAGAACGGAGATGTGTTTGGTGGTAAGTGTTGTAGGAGTTCATGTCTCTCCAGCCTCATGAATGTTCAGGAAAGGTCTGTTTGGGAGCCTTAAGCTTTCACAGGATCTGAAGGAAAAATGCATGTTAAAAAAATCAGGATGATAGTGCATTTGGCCCCTCCCAGGGACAGTATCCTGGCAGCTGAAACAGGTCAGGCTGACATTCTTAGAGGAAAATGAACATTCTAAGTGATGTACAATACCATGCTTTCTTTAACTGTGCACATCCTGGAGTGGTTCAAAGACAAGAAGTTGCACAACCTTCTCATATTTATGTATGTGTCTCTATTCTATATTTGTCATTAGGTACCAGAATTGTTGACTCATTCTCTACAAATAAAAACCTATTCAGTAAGAAAAATAATTCTTTAACACTGTTGTTCTGTAAAGCAATGAAGCAGTAGCACTGAGATCCTATAGCAGACAGGGTTTAAAGGTACGATGAAGCTAGAAATAACCTTCTGTGAGGGATTCAGTGGTGCTAGGAGGCTGTGAATGAAAACACTGATTTTACTGTTTGGGAAGACTGGTCTGTGATCCAGGTCTTGTCACAGCCACTTGTGCATCAGGAAAGGTAAATTAATATGAAATAAAATGCAGTCATCTTCATCTTTTCCCCCCAGATGCTGTTAGTGTATGCTAAGTATTTTTTAGATAATGAACTAAATCATAATTTACTTTTGAAAATGTTAGGAATTATCTAGAAGATTCTTCAGAAATGAAATTTCTAGGTCTGACCAGATGCCTATTTGAAAGTGAAGTCAGCTGTGAATAAGCTACCTTGGTACTGTTATTCTTAAAATAGATGCATTGCTACTGAGTGTGCCAAACTCCTCAGGTGGTTTTTATAGCAGTTGTTTGTGTCCTAGTGGGAATGAAGCATCTAGCAGCAAAAAAACCCTCTCCCTTCAATTTCAAAAGCAATGATATTTCACTCTTTCAACTTTTCTGGGGGCTAGCTATCTCCCAACAGTGGATCCCAAAGCAAGAATAGTTAGAGGCATAATCTGAAAAGAAAGTAGTTATCTAGGCTTAAATGATGGGTTGTTTTCCTGTGTGTGCTCCTTCAGGAGCTCAAGAGATGCTGGGTTTGGAATTGTGAGTTCAGTGTGTTGCTGTTGTTTAGAACAGGCTTTAAGTGCTGTCAAGAACAAAAAACTGAAGTAGTTTCTCAAAGGAATTTGGTTTATGTTTTAGCTGGTGTTTAGGGAGGGAACAAGTTTGGCAATATGTGTGCCTCAGCTGTTTTTTAAAATATTTTTTCACTGCATGCTGTGGGCTAAAGATCATAATTTTAATGACAAGAAACCTAAAGTAAAGTCTGGAGCAGAAGATCAAGAAGACCAAAGGGCAACAAAGCTGGTGAAGGGTCTAGAGCACAGGTGTTGCGAGGAGCAGCTGAGGGAACTGGGGTTGTTTAGCCTAGAGAAAAAGAGGCTCAGGGGAGACCTCTTCACTCTCTGCAACTCCCTGAAAGGAGGCTGGAGCAAGGTGGGGTTGGTCTCTTCTCCCAAGTAGCAAGTGATAGGACAAGAGGAAACAGCCTCAAGTTGCACCAGGGGAGGTTTAAGTTAGACAATAGGAACAATGTCTTCCCCAAAAGGGGTGTCAAGTCCTGGCACAGGCTGCCCAGGGCAGTGATGGAGTCACCATCCCTGGAGGGATTGAGAAGCTGTGTATATGTGGTGCTGAGGGACATGGTTTAGTGGTGATCTGGCAGTGCTGGGTTAACAGTTGGACTTGTTGATCATAAATGTCTCTTCCAGCCAAAATGATCCTGTGATTCTATGACTTCATGAGTAAAGGAAGGATGGAAAGGAACTAAGTAATTCCTGTACAGCCTTGGATAACAGTTCTCTGTTCATGTTGCAGAAGTTGCCAGAACTGCATCATTGCTTTGTCAACTTCAATTTCCTTTGCTGTGAACACCCTGGGAGTCCTTCAGCAGTTTTCCCCCTTCCTTTCAGGGAAGAAGCAGGCCAAGAAGCCATGCAGGAGTTACATGTCTGCAGCTTTGCCCTCTGCCTTTTTCTTGTTGCTCCACATGCATTTCACAAGCCTTACACTTGTTTTGCAGCCCTCCCTCCAAAGCCCTCAGAAGGTGGCCTGCCTAAAAGACCACTTAACATTTCCAGAGCTTTCTTCAGAGGTTGTGATCTTTGTCTTGAGTTTTATCCACCTTTTTTTGAGAACAAAAGGAGATAATCTCCATTTACACAGTGTTTGGATAGGTTTTTTCCTAACTAGTAGTTTTTGCTCAACTACAGATGTCACTTAGAATCCAGAAGCTAGATTATTCAGGACTGCCCAGAGTGGTGCAGTTCTGCCTCTGTTCTTCCTCAGAGCCCCTAGATGCTTTTGCCTTCTTTTCCTGGTGTGCTTGGTTGAAGCCAAATCTATTGGCTGTTTGAGAGATCATCACTTCTAATCACTTCTGTGAGGATTTTTGATTTATTTTTTTTCACTTTTAAAAGTCACAGCAGGTTAGAATTTTTTACTCCAGTATCTTATTTCCTCCCCAGCTTTTAAACTTTTTTTCATAGGCAGGCACATTGAGCCAGATGTTCACTGTAAATATGAAAAGCTGGTGTTTAAACCTGAGAAAGCTACCATAAACCCCCATGAATCCTGTACCAACAAATTCTGGTTAACAGAAAACGAAGCATAAATATTTCCATCTTACCTGAAACTCTAGAAGGCACACTTGTGTTCTGCTGTACTCTAGAGTTAAATAATTGAGTTAGCATTCCTATTAAAGGACATGTTCTAGAGGAGATTGGCTATAATATGATTATGATGACTTCTTGGTCTCTAATGACTTTAAAATCCCTCTAATAAGGATAGTAATAATAAATCTTCATTTATTCATCATTCCACTTCAAAGCTGATTTCCAGGGTGATGCATAAGAACTATAATAATGTAAATACCAACAAAGAACCAAATGCTGTGCTGGAGCCTTGAGCATTGTTGATGTCAGCATATGTTTTAATAATGTAACATCTCCTGTAGATGAATTTTATTTGTGCCTTTTGAAAAAATCATGGGATGTTCATTTGGGGAAGAGGTTATTGATGTGATTTTTTTGTGTGTAACTGGTGATGTGACTTCTTGTGGGGAGAAAAGAAGATTTTAGGATGTGTTTATTAAGCTGAGAGGCTAATCTAGATGTTTATGTGGAGTTCTTGGGTGCTTTGCAAAAGTGAGAGTAGACATGGCAGGTAAGAGTCTTCTGATAAATTGGGAATATTTCCAGATAAGAGTTCTGTTATTAGCAGAAGCTCCAATTGCTAAAGCAGTCTAAATGAAGCTGAATACAAAGCACAATAACTTGTAGACAGTTACCTCAGGACAGTGAGGAGAATGCAAGAAAAGGGAATCTTTAGCATTGAGGTATCATAATGAGATTGAAAAACTGATCAATGCCTATAGTATCCATGACTGTTCATGCTCCAGCTTGTGAAGTTTCTTCACAGCTTTCCTGGTTCATATTACTGGCTCACCCTTGTTTTAGAGATGGACAACCTAAAGAAGAGGTGTGAGGGACCTGATGTCAGCTCACTTGCAGATGTGCATGCCCTTATCTCTGCTCTTCTCTTCCTCACTTGTTTGGGGTTTTTCAGCTGTTTTCTCCAGTGTTGATATTTCTTCCCAATCTTTTGAAAATGCCATAGGTCAAAAGCCAAGCTTGGAGGTTAGAGTGTTTAACTATGGCAAGTACTGACCTGTCCTGTGTGGTGGATGTTGGTCTGTGATGTTGGCAAAGCAACAACCCATCTTACGGGGAGACAACCCTTTGAAGAGTTTGGCTTAGCCACTCAAAACAAATACTCTTTATTTATTACTCTGTAGCACCCATAACTGAACTGAAAGTAGGTAGCTTTACTTGGCTTCTTGTTCACCAAAACTCTGTTTTTTCACTTTTTGTGGGGAAAAAAAAAAGTGGCTCATAATTACAGCTCTATTAGAAAAGATGCTGCTTTGGCAGTATAAGAGAGTAGTAGCAAAGCAAGCTCTTACCCTCCTTCAGCAACTAAATGTACAGAGATGTATAAAGAGTAGAATAAGAGCCTTTTGTGGAAGATGTAAGGGGCCAGCATCAATCCTGGGGCAGGAGCAGGGTTGCTTCATGATGGAGGATGAGCTGGGAGCCAAGGGTGGCTCCACTCTCACTGTTGTTGTCACTGTTGGGGTGCAGTCCCATGGAACCTGAACACGGGCCAGAGATGGGTGCTGGTGGCAGTCTGTCAGCAGTCCCAGGCGCAACAATGAACCGGCTAACCTGACTTGGAATGGTTCCAGAGATGAGACATCTACCACCTCTCTGGGCAACCTGGGACAGTATTGCACCACCACCACTGTAAACAGTTTCTTCCTGATAAATACCTAGTCTAAATCTCTCCTGTTTTAGTTTAAAACTGTCACCCCCTGGTCCTGTCATGACAGGCCTTGCTAAAAAGTCTGTCTCCATCTTTCTTCTAGGCCCCTTGAAGTGCTGAAAGGCTGCAAGAAGCCTTCCCTTCTCCAGGCTGAACTACCCTAACTCTCTCAGCCTGCCGCCACAGCAGAGGGCTTCCAGTGCCCTGAGTGTTTTTGTGGCTTCCTCTGGATCTGCTGCAACAGGTGCATGTCTCTCCTGTGCTGAGGACTCCAGACCTGGACCCAGTAGCACAGGCGAGGTCTCCTCAGAGCAGAGAGGCAGAATCCCCGCTCTCCACCTGCTGGCTACCATGCTACCGGGGATGCAGCCCAAGAGATGGTTGGCTTCTGGGCTGTAAGCACACATTGCCAGTTCATGTCCAGCTCTTCACCCACCAGTGTCCCCAAGTCCTTCTCAGCAGTGCAGAGATAATTTGTGGCTTGGCATATATGCTGAGATGGAGATGTTAAACCAGTCGTCTGCAACTGGTGGGGGCTGTGAGCCAGGCAGTCCCTCCATTGCCTGTTCTTGCTGCAGTTCCAGGAATTTCTTAGGGTGTTCTTATCATTACCATTGATTGCTTGAATGATAGACCTCCATCAGTGCCACGTGGGTGGTAGGTGTTTGCTTTTGGGACTTCAGATCAAGCTTTTGCAGTATGGATCCTGCTTGGGGAAGCAGGCATCTTTCAGAGACACGAAATTAACTCTGAGCATTGTAACAAGAGTAAAATATTCATCTTCCAGTAGGTTAATTCTGTAGCTCTTTGGGTGGCCTGTTAAGTAAAGTAATGTAATTAACTTTCATATCTTTTGCATCTGGAAATGTTTGCTGTATTTTATAAATCAAATTTTCATCAGTTCCCTCCCCTCTTGGTTTACAGAAATAGTAGCAGCGAGGAGATCTTTGTGCTCATCCTAAGTCTCCAGTACATTACTGATCCAGGATAATAATTTTGTCCTTTTCATAATACAATTAATAACAAGGAAATAGCTTTTACAAATTTACAGTTGTTCTTTGGGGTACATGAGGAATGAAAGTTTGCTAGACTGATATTAATAGAAGTAAGCTATTATGCCAGAAGGAATGTGAAAATCCATTTCAAGTCATATATTGCAGGGCAAGAATCTCATTTAATAGTTAACTGTTTGAGATTGGCAAAACTTGGTAAGTAAAGAGGAATTGTGGTTTTTTATTGACAAGGAAACTGGAGACACCTCCTCATGTATTTGGAATAATAGATAATGTGTAATTTTGAAGGTGTGGAGTGATAATGACTTTTTTTCCTGGGAACTCTTGGGGCAGCTCAGTTCAGGAGAGGTTTTTGGTGTTTAGAGCAATTGGTTGATATGTTGGCGGGGCTGTTAAGGAGCAGAACCTACATTATTGCACAAGGGATTCTCACAGTTATGGTCAATAAGGCATTTTTTCTGGAATCTTAATAGTCCTTGACAGGTTCTGGGCTAAAATTGTAAGTATTTTGCAGTGGAGGGTTATAGATTGATGCTTGCTGGAGGAGAGTCAGCAGAGTCCAGGAATTTTTGTTAATTATGTTGAAAAAACTGAAAATAATTAAATATTTAGTGCTTCATGGGTAGTTTCTTTTCCCTTCTGTGGGAGTCTAGATGAGATTTCTAAGGGATATCTAGTTTGGCTGCTATGACAACTTTGGGTTGGTATCAAGGTAGTTTCCAGGGTGAGGTGCAGAGAGGTGAGAGGTTTGTACCTGCCACTTCGCCATGGCTGAGGATGTCTTACCATCACTGCCTACAAGCTTACTAGGTTTTTGCCACCTAGTTGGATCATAGGAGAAGTTTTAGCCTTTCTTGTGTTGCTGTTTATGTTCTATTTGTAGGTTTGCTCCCCAGCCATTCCTCCTCTCTCTTGTTTCTCCTTTCCACAACAAAGAGGTTTATGGCTGAAGATGATACAGCAGTGTGCCCAAGTGGCCAAGAAGGCCAACAGCATCCTGGCTTGGGTCAGCACTAGTGGCCAGCAGGACTAGGGCAGTGATTGTTCTTCTGTATTCAGCACTGGTGAGGCCACACCTCGAATCCTGGGTTCAGTTTCGGGTCCCTCACTCCAAGAAGGACATTGAGGTGCTAGAATGTGTCCAAAGAAGGGCAACAAAGCTGGTGATGGGTCTAGAGCACAAGTCTTGTGAGGAGCAACTGAGGGAACTGGGGTTGTTTAGCCTAGAGAACAGAAGGCTCAGGGGAGACCTTCTCACTCTCTACAACTCCCTGAAAGGAGGTTGGAGCCAGCTGGGTATTGATCTCTTCTCCCAGGTCACACAATAGGACAAAAGGAAACAGCCTCAGGTTGTACCAGTGAAGGTTTGGGCTGGGTATTAGGAAAAAATTCTCTGCTGAAAGAGTAGTTAAGCATTGGAAGAGGCTTCCCAGGGCAGTGGTGGAGTCACCATCCCTGAAGGGATTTAAAAGCTGTGTAGATGTGGTGCTGAGGGTCAGTGGGGACCTGTCAGTGCTGGCTTAAGTTGGACTTGATGATCATAAAGGACTCTTCCAACCAAAACAATTCTGTGATTCTGTGGCTGTGAGGCCAATTCTTCAAGCTTTGCTTTTGCAATTTCTGAGCAGCAAAAAGTATTTTCTTGAGGGCAGGATCACACAATTTTGTTTAAAATTAAGTTTATGGTGTTTTAAGTCTGGTAAGTGATTGGAAATGCTGAACTTGCAGCTCCTTCAAGACACAGGAAGGCCTGTGTGAGGCCAACCCTGTGCTGCTCCCCTGTCATGGTGTGGGGATGTTGGGCCAGGGTGGTGCAGCCTCAAGCCAAAAGCCTACCTGGTGGCTTCAGGGAAACAGCGGTATTTTCAAGGCACAGAGCCTTTGTTTTCCTCCTGTCTGTTCCTTTAATTCATCTCTCTGCTACTTGTTTCCTCTCCTGCTTTCATTTCTCATNAGGTAGCTGAAAGCAAGCTATGAGTGCACACAACCAGCACTGCTTTCTGCTTTCTTAATTACAAGTAGCACAAAAGTCTTTATGTGATCATGTGGCATTTATTTTCAGTACCATCTTATAGTTGGAGTTTCCTCAGATCTTAAAGATGAATGGGTGGTGTTCAGAGATCTGGAGGTTGTATCGTTCAGGGTCTAGAGCACAAGTTTTGTGAGGAGCAACGGAACTGGGGTTGTTTAGCCTAGAGAAAAGAAGGCTTAGGGGAGACCTTCTCACTCTCTACAACTCCCTGAAAGGAGGGAATGGGCTTAAGTTGTGCCAGGGTAGGTTTAGATTAGATATTAGGAAGAATTTCTTTACTGAAAGAGTAGTGAGATATTGGAATAGGCTGCCCAGGGAGGNATCACACAATTTTGTTTAAAATTAAGTTTATGGTGTTTAAGTCTGGTAAGTGATTGGAAATGCTGAACTTGCAGCTCCTTCAAGACACAGGAAGGCCTGTGTGAGGCCAACCCTGTGCTGCTCCCCTGTCATGGTGTGGGGATGTTGGGCCAGGGTGGTGCAGCCTCAAGCCAAAAGCCTACCTGGTGGCTTCAGGGAAACAGCGGTATTTTCAAGGCACAGAGCCTTTGTTTTCCTCCTGTCTGTTCCTTTAATTCATCTCTCTGCTACTTGTTTCCTCTCCTGCTTTCATTTCTCAATTGGATCTTTTTAGTGGGCTAGGTAATTGCATTTACTGACTATCCTTCCTGCTGAGCACCATGGCTGTCATCTACTTCACCTGAGAAATGGTTTCCTTTGAACAACCTGGTGTCTGGCTCAAAGTTATGTAGTAATTAAATGCAAAGGAAGGGGAAAAAAACTTTAAAAAAAAGTGTGTGTGTGTTTGTGTGTGTATGTGTGTATATATATATATATATATATATATATATATATATATATATGAGTTATATAGTTTNAGGTTTTTAAGAAGAGGATAGATGTGTTTCTTCAGGGGATGATTTAGGGATAAGAGTAGTGTAGGGCTATCGGTTGGACTAGATGATCTTGAGGCTCCTTTCCAACCGTAACGATTCTGTGATTCTGAGGTTGGAGCCAGCTGGGGATTGGTCTCTTCTCCCAGGTAACAGGATAGGACAAAAGGAAACGGCCTCAAGTTGCACCAGTGAAGGTTTGGGTTGGATATTAGGAAAAAATTCTCTGCTGAAAGAGTAGTTAAGCATTGGAAGAGGCTTCCCAGGGCAGTGGTGGAGTCACCATCCCTGAAGGGATTTAAAAGCTGAGTAGATGTGGTGCTGAGGGACATGGTTTAGTGGGGACCTGTCAGTGCTGGGTTAACAGTTGGACTTGATGATCATAAAGATCTTTCCCCACCTTTATGATTCTAAATGAGGGAGCTGAATTATGGCTTCATCATTATGTGCCACTTCATTGTCATCTGCCATTTCATGAGGTCAGGGAGAAGAGAAAGAGGGAAACCCAAATACACGAACTGAGGCACTTGATGAGCAGCCTCATTGCAGGCTTTGGAACAGCACCTTCTCCCCCAGGCAGAAGTCAGGCTGGGCCTTTCACAGGAGAGGATGGAGATACTCAAAGGGCTGAGAGCTGCAAGTGGTTTTCAGCACTGGAAACTTATGACAGCTTTAATGAAGGATGGGCTAATCTGGCTATATGAGGTTTTGTGTTTCTACAGCAGCACAGATGAAGATGTTGTCCATTAAAGTTAATGGAGCTGTGCGTCCTGTCCAACCTGTTGGCCTGAAGGGACTGCTGTTGAAAGCTGTCATGATTTGGGCCTGGAAAGGGACATAAAGTAGATGGGAATTTGCTCAAATTTTTCAAGCAGGCATCTCCCCTGAGGGAGTTAATGTTTCATAAAGCACTGGATGTGACGTGTGCCTGTAGTAGGAACTGCTTGATAGCTTAGAAAGGAGCTATGTTTATCTTGCCTAGCTTTAGGGCAGGTGTCCTTCCAGTGCTGAAGTAGTGCTTCACATGCAGTCTGGGTTTTGTTATACTGAATGTCTCAGTCTTCTTTTTCCCTCCCAAAAACCAATCCTAGCAGTCACATCTGACTCATGCAGAAGCAGTAGTTAGTATTCCTTGGGCATGTTAGGATTGTGTAGGAAGAAGAAAAAATTCTTGAGGGTGATCTTTCCAGATGTGCTGAGATCTGTGTAGTACATCCAGGGTTTTAAACAGCTTTTCTGTCAGATGATTTGTATTTTATTGTCAGAATTAATGATGGTCTTTATGCACCTGTTCTCTGTTTATTATCTGGTGGTGTCCCCTGCCTTAGCTTCCAGGAGTGACTGCACTTTAGATTGGATTGAGGGAAGGTAACTTCATTTAGGAAACCTGAGTGAGCATTTTCAGAGAGTCCTTTGAGAAGAATGGGTTGCCTCATTTCCTAAGCTATTTTTTCTTTTTAGTTCATGTTAGTAAAACTAACCTGATCACTAGGATCTAGAATTACCCATGAGCTGATACCTATGAGGGTTGATGACAGAGGAAGATGACAGACTGCTCACCCAATGCTGGTTGAGCTCTGATGAAATTTCACTCTCAGCCCACATCCAGGTGGATCAGAAATCCACCCCCACAGCTGTGAATCTCAGCAATTAAGTCAGAATCACAAGAACCATGGAGATGCTGCTTTCCTTAAGTGCTTAAGCTGGAGATAAGATGATAACTAATACAGAGAATCACACAGAATGATGGAGGCTGGAAGGGACCTCTGGAGATCATCTAGACCAACCTCCCTGTAAAGCAGCTTCACCTCCATTACGTAGGATTTAGTTTGAGTAACATTCATTTGCAGGATTTTTGCAACTTCTCTTGACTTTTTGTATATCTTTGACATAGCTTCTGCTGATATCCAGGCAGTTGATACCCACATACAGTAAGAGAGCTGGAATAATCCCAGTAGCTCATCTCATCCTTCCTGTGCTCCAAAACAGGATGGACTTTAGCCTGTGACATTTAAATCAGATGATTCTTTAAAGACCTCTGCAAAACTGCAATTGCACAAGCAATTTCATTCTGCTCCTTAACTGTCCTAATGATTAATGATTTTTCCTGATGTCTAGCTTGGCTTTTTCTAGAGTTAAGCCCATGGCTGCTCATGTTCTACCAGTGTGGTTGTGGAGCTCCGAGTATTTAGAGAATCCCCCAATCCCAGCATGGTGAGGGTTGGAAGGGACCTCTGGGTATCATCTAGTCCAATCCCTCTGCTAAAACAGGGTCACCCACAGCAGATTGCTCAGAATCACCTCCACGTGTGGTTGGAATCTCTCCAGAGAAGGAGACTCCACAACCTCTCTGAGCAGCCTGGGCCAGGGCTTTGGCACCCTCACAGCAAACAAGTTTCTCCTGTTCAGATGGAACCTCCTGGGTTCCAGTTTGTGCCCGTTGCCCCTTGGCCTGTCACTGGACACCACTGACAAGAGTCTGGCCTCAGAATTCCTCAGTGACACTGCAGGTGATGTTTGGCATATTTGATGTTTAGCAGCTAAGTGGCTCACTTGCTGTTACATGTTTCAGTTAAGTTGCATCAAAATCTCCTATGATTTTTCTACAAATATTTTTAGAAAGAGCAATTCAGTCCTTTATCTAAATATAGCTTTTAGCTTTCAGGTCTTTAAGAAAGGAGAGCATGTGAATCTTTGATCCGTGGCATTCTGTATGATCCTAGTAGCAGGAGTACTTTCCACCCCTGGCAGAAGTAAAAGTGGTGCAGAGAAATTCATTAGAGAAGTAGTTTCTATTTTACAGAATAGACAGGTTTTTAGTACATAGGAAGGGTAAATCTTGGCATGTTCTTTGTTAGAAACTAAAGAAAAATAGGAAGGACAGGAAAATGAAAGTAGGGTAGAAACTTTCTTCTTGATGGTGTGACTGAAGTACCACTTACCTCCTGCCTGATACTTGAGAGTCACTAAAAATAGAGAAGAGATGCTCACCCATTGTCCCTGTTGATGACAGCAAAGGCAAATCTGTTCATCCTTAGATGTTTGAAATGAGAATGCAATGTAAACCAACATTTTATTTATATATTCTTACCATAGAATCATTGAATATTCTGAGCTAGAAGGGACCCACGAGGATCACAGAATCACACAGAATCACAGAAAGTTAGGAGCTGGAAGGGACCTCAAAAGATCATCTAGTCCAACCCCCCTGCCACAGCAGGATTCCCTAGACCAGGTCACACAGAAGCACATCCAGATGGGTTTTGAATCTCTCCAGAGAAGGAGACTCCACAACCTCTCTGGGCAGTCTGTGCCAGTGCTCTGGCACCTCAACTGGAAAAATTTTTTTCTTGTAGTCACATGGAGCTTCAGCTTACAGCCATTGCCCCTTGTCCTGTCACTGGGCTTCACTGAGAAGAGCCTGAACACATCCCCCTGACACCTACCCTTCACAAATTTAAAAGCATAGATGAGGCTACCCCTTAGTCTCCTCTTCTCCAAGCTAAAGAGACCCAGCTCCCTCAGCCTTTCCTCAGAAGGAAGATGTTCCAACCCCTTCATCATCTAGGTGGCTCTGTGCTGGACTCGTTCCAGCAGTTCCCTATCCTTCTTCAACTGAGGGGCCCAGAACTGGACACAATATTCCAGATGTGGCCTCACCAGGGTCGAGTAAAAAGGGAGAAGAACCTCTCTTGACCTGCTAACCACACCCCTTCTAATCCACCCCAGAATCCCATTGGCCCTCCTGGCTACAAGAGCACACTGCTGGCTCATGCTCATCCTTCCAGCTACCCAGGACCCCCAGATCCCTTTCCCCTTCACTGCTCTCCAACAGGTCAGTCCCCAGCCTATACTGATCCATGGGGTTGGTCTTTCCCAGGTGCAAAACTCTCATCTAGTTCAGCTCCCTACCCTGTGCAGATACCTCAAGAATCAGACCATATGCCTGAGAGCTTTATTCATTTTTGTCAAGATTTGATGTTTAACAAAAGATTTCTCCAGAAGTCCCAGTGAGTCCAGGTATATTTGATTGGATTGATGCTTTTTTCTGCTGTTGGTTTGTTTTAACTGAGCCAGAAATGACGTTGCTGTGGTGATGGCGCTTAGAAAGACGTCTGGAAGTGCTGAAGAAAATTTTCTAATAGGAACAAGCAGTTTTCTTTCCCCAGCACTCATCCCCTTCTGGTAATTGTTTCAATATTATAACTTGATCTACTCATTTATCACTGAAATCATTATTAATGAGTGCTGGGCTTCTTTGTCAGGTTGCCATGGCAGCCGGGTGACAACGTTGGCGTAGAATTATCTGTTGCCAGATGGAGATCTTCATTCATAACTTTTGCCTGCTGAGAATTTTTGCAGCATGTTCAATTTAAAGAAAATCTTCCTCCCCTGTCCTTCAAAAGAGTTTTGTGCTAGAGGCATTACTGCTTTCTGCTGTATGTCTTGTGATGGGGTTTGTGGTGGCCGTTATCCTTGACAATATTTCTGTCTCTTAGTTGTGGTGTATTCATGTTGTTTCTCCTTCAGTTCAATGGGGCTGCTTTTTTTCAGGTTGGTATGTGCTGTGGCAGTCCTCTAAACTCATTGCTTCCCCACTTGAGTTGTTGGGCATCTTCTCTTTTTACTTCTTTACACTTCTTTACTTACTTTTACTTTGCTTCTTTTTTTTAATATACCACACAATGGAAAGCACTACTTGATTCTTTCTTCTGAAAGGATATATAGATGTAGGTTGGGTAATTAGGAACAATTTCTTCCCCAAAAGGGTTGTCAAGCCCTCAAAGAAGCTGCCCAGGAAAGTGGTGGAGTCACCAACCCTGGAGGGGTTGAAAAGACATGTAGTTGTCATGCAGAGGGACATGGTTTAGTGGTGACCTGGCAGTGCTGGGTTAACTTGATGATCTTAGAGGTCTCTTCCAACCAAAACAATTCCATTCTATGAGGTCTATTCTCTCTCTCTCTCTTTATATATACATATATATATATATATATATATATATATGACATACCACACTCTGAGTGAGACTGTCCTAAAATTTTTATCATATTCACTGCTTGGTTTTTTTCTCTTGCACAGGAAAGAAGCATAAAGATGTTTCACTTCTTTTTTTAATGTAAACTTCTTTTTTTAATGTAAAACTGTATTTAGGAAAAATATAAAGGGTATTACTCTTTAGCAGAGTAGAGCAAGGTATATATGCATAGAACTTTGTAGAATTTCCTTTTTCCTGAACTTCTTACAGTTTTAAAGGTCTTGTTGACTCTCATACTTCATGAGGTTGTACTTAGTAAATATCAACATTGGAGGATTTCTCTGGGTTCATTTCTGATCTCTCAGACCACAAACTCTCAAAACGCTGTATTTACTTCAGTAGAAATCAGAAGGTAAAGATAAAAAGGTGAATTTAGTATCCTTTACTTCATCAGCTCCAGGTACAGTCTTACTTTATCACACAAAACCTAGTTACCAGGATTTTGCAAATATCTACAGGTGTTCCATATAGGGAAGACATGATAGGCCCATTCCTCCATTCTGTCTTTAATCTAATTTTCATATTCACTTAAAGCCATTAATGACCATGTACCACGTGACATACTTCCAAGTCTTTCTGTTCCTGAAACATCCATTTTTTAGCATTTCACAGAATTCTAGCATGGTGGAGGATGGAAAGGACCTCTGGGGGTCATCTGGTCTAATCCCCTTGATAAAGCAGGGTCACCCACAGCAGGTTGCCCAGGATCACCTCCGAGTGCCTTTGGAATCTCTCCACAGAAGGAGACTCCACAACCTCTCTGGTCAGCCTGGGCCAGGGCTCTGACACCCTCACAGCAAACAGGTTTTTCCTCCTGTTCAGATGGAACCTCATGGATTCCATGTTGTGCCCAGTGCCCCTTGGCATGTCACTGAGCACCACTGACAAGAGTCTGGCCCCATCCTCTTGCCCCCCAACCTTTAGATATTGTTCAGCATTGATCAGATCCCCTCTGGGTCTGCTCTTCTCCAGGCTAAGCAGCCCCATGGCTCTCAGCCTTTCCTCCTCCCAGAGATGCTCCAGTCTCCTCAGCATCTTCCTAGCCTCTGCTAGAGTCTCTCCAGTAGTTCCTTGTCTGTCTTGAACTGGGGAGCCCACAACTGGACCCAGGACTCCAGATGTGGCCTCACTAGGGTAAAGTAGAGGGGGAGAAGAAGCTCCCTTGATCTGCTGGTCACACTTTTGAATGTACTGCAAGAGACCATTGCCTTCTTGTCCGGGGGAGGACATATTGCTGGCTTATGGGGATCTTGTCCACTAGAAACTCTGAGGGAAATTTCTTAGGTGTTACCTAATGAAAGGCAAAAGCAAAAGTCACCTTTAGTGAGTGGGGCACATCCTTTGTTTGCTTGGTCTGTCCCAGTGCTCTCTGCCTAGAGAAACCAAACTGAATACTGTAAATAACAGAATCATAGAATGGTTTATGTTAGAAGGAACCTTTCAAAGTCGTTTAGTCCAACACCTGTGCAGTCAAGAGGGACACCTTCAACTAGATCAGGTTGCTCAGAACCTCAGACAGCCTGACCTGGAATGGTTTCAGGGATGGGACATTGTCCTGGTCTGGTTAATAGGTATGGGGTAAATTCAAGGTTTATTTCCCAGAGTGAAATTAAGACACAAACAAGGCCAAATGCTGCAAATCAATTATGGTTTATTGAAACAAAAGAGTTAGAACACTAGAACAGTAGGACAGAGGAAAGAGAGGCAAATTAAGCAGAGAGGCAGAACAGAGAGCAAGAGGGCATAGTTACACCACCATGGATTGGGTTCAGCAACTTGTCGAGGGTCCAGAGTCCCCTGGAAGAAACAGTTTCTTCCTAGTATTTGATCTGAATCTACCCCCTTTCAGGTTGGAACTGTTACCCTCATCCTGCACCCTTTGATGAAGAATCTTTCCCCATCTTTCCTGTAGGCCCCTTGCAATACTGGAAGGCTGCTATAACGTCTCCTAGTGCTTGAGGGAGACCTGTGAGCAAAACGTAGTGTTTCTCCTCAGATAGCAGAAAAGTTGCAGGTCTAAATATCAGTATTTTAGCTGTGAATCAGGCAGTTACTCATATTGAAGTAGCCTAGTTCAATGGCTGTTGGAGTTAGTTAGAAGTGGGGATTTTCCTCAGTGCAGTGGTTAGTTCAGATGGTGAATGGTTCCAGGTATGCCTTCTCGTACCTGGGAAGCTGTGGGACTAGCAGTCAGCTGGATACTCCTCCTTTTTCTTTCTGTATCAGTATAATTACTCAGCTGTTTTTTTCCTCTTTGAAAATGGAATCATATCTATTCATGCCTCCTTCCAGCAAGTGACTACTCAATGTGAGCTAATATTGTCAATATATTGTATTTGTGCTCCCTATCTTAAGGAAAATATTTTGCCTCTGATAGGAAATTATGAGAGCTTGTGAGTAATGATCTTGCTTCAGACTGAACATTGCTGCTCACAGAATCATAGAATCACAGAATGGTTTGTCTTGGAAGGGATCTTTCAAGGTCATCTAGCCCAACCCCTTGCAGTCAGCAGGGACATCTGCAACTACATCAGTTTGCTCAGAGCCCCAGGCAAACTGACCTGGAATGGTTCCAGAGATGGGACATCTCCCTCTCTGGGCAACCTGGGACAGTCTCTCACCACCCTCAATGTAAAAAATGTCTTCCTTCTATCTGGTCTGAATATCCCTCTTTGAGTTTCAAACCATCACCCCTTGTCCTGTCACAACAGGCACTGCTAAAAAGTCTCTCCCCATCTTTATTCTAGGCCCACTTAAGCACTGCAAGGCTGCAAGAAGGTCTTACTGGAGCCTTCTCTTCTCCAGGCTGAACAACCCCAACTCTCTCAGCCTGTCCTCACAGTAGAAGGCCTCCAGCTATTCGATCATTTTTGTGGCCTCCTCTGGACCTGCTCCAACAGGTCCATGTCATTCTTATGCTAAGGACTCCAGAGCTGGCCACAGTACTCCAGGTGGGATGCAGAAGCATATGTCTTCTGCTTCAACCTCCTGAATTTATTTTCTGTATATTTTCCTTAGGAGAAGTTGGATTTCTCTAAACAACACCCAAAACAGCCAAACAACAGTGCCTGGCAGCACTGTCTTGCAGTCAGAGAAGAAATACAGAATTAGGTTTCCAACTAAAACTTTCTTTCCTATTTTGCTTCCATCCTCACAAACTCTGTCCAACTTTCACATATACATGGGATTGTACTGATTAGCAGTCACAGGCTCGCCAGTGCCCTGGTCCACTTGGTGTGAGAGACCATGTCTCCAAGGAAGCATCCCTGACATACAGTCTGGATAGGATGGTCTTCTGCCTGGGCCTATGCTTGATGTTCACAGAATCACAGAATATTAAGGGGTGGAAGGGACCTCTGGAGATGATCTAGTCCAACCCCCCTGTCAGAGCATGGTAACCTAGAGCAGGTTGCACAGGATGGCATCCAGGCAGGTTTGGAATGTCTCGAGATGGAGACTCCACCTCCTCCCTGGGCAGCCTGGGCCAGTGCTCCACCACTCTCAAAGTAAAGAAGTTCCTCCTTATGTTTAGATGGAACTTCCCATGGTCCAGTTAGTGCCTGTTACCTCCTGTCCTGTCACTGGTCACCACTGAAAAAATCCTGGTGCCATCCTCCTGACACCCACCTATTAAGTATTGATAAACATTGATCAGATCCCCCTCATTCTTCTCTTCTCCAGGCTAACCAGCCCTAGCTCTCCCAGCCTTTCCCCATAAAGGAGATGTTCAAGCACAGCTAATCTCTTGGCCTGAGCAAGGGACACGTTTCAGAGGTTACTTTTGCCACTGAAGGTCAGGACCTCCATCCCTTCCTGAGACTGGACATGCCTCTCTCTTTGAGTTCCTGTGGGCTAGCTGCAAGTTGTGCAAATGTCCTTTGCTATATTTTCTTTCTCACCTCTTTTTCTTATTCACATCCCTAGATGCCACCGTGGGAGTTTTATGCTTTTTTTTCTGCCTGTGGGTTTTATTGCTAATCAGAACAGAGATCATTAAAGCAGTGAGAAAAATGTGAGTTAGATATTGCAGTCAATCAAGTACTTCTAATTCTCA
Organism: Galbula dea; assembly: GCA_013399015.1. Classification (NCBI taxonomy): domain Eukaryota; kingdom Metazoa; phylum Chordata; class Aves; order Piciformes; family Galbulidae; genus Galbula; species Galbula dea. The sequence continues at coordinate 26,810 of VWZX01003806.1, forward strand.
GGCTTTATTGTGTTCAGCCTTTTTGGGTTTATGAATTGTCACCTCCAGAGGAGCAAAATTACATTAAAAAAAAAAAAAGAAAAGAAAAAATCAGAGTTGTTGTTCACATTTACCTATTTAATAATATTGGTTTAATTCTTCTGTCTGTTTTGAGGCTCTGCATCTGACATGCTGCTGTTTGATAAATTCACAGTTTTGCTTAAACTCTATGATAAAAATATCATGTAACTAACAGACCAAGCCAAATGCAAAACCAAGTTACATCTTTTTTTAAAAAAAGATTCATTTAGGCTTATTTAACTTACAGACTGTGATGAAAGGTTTGCTGAAATCAAGCTTCCTTCTAGATAATTTTGGTTATATTTTTTAACAACACAGTAACCTAGAAAAATCCATTTATGTTTTGGTTTTCCCTTAGCAAATGAGAGAAATTGCTTGAAACCCCAATGAAATAAAGTAAAAGTTGTGCAGTTTCTTTTACTTTGCCTTTTATTCTCAGTGTACCATGTCTCATTTCATTTTGTTAGGACCATTTTCCACCTAGGTGTGGTAAAGTTTTTCTTCTGCATTCTATATCCTGGCTGGAGGAGTGTAGGTGCAAAGCTCTGGAGGTTTTCCTGATAGTTTCACGTGCTATAAAGATAAGCAGAGCAAAAAGGGGCTGAGAAAAGGCAGTGTTGGTGCTGCAAGCAGTGCATGCACAGGCTAGAGAGAAGAACCATTCTTCCCCCAATCCCATCTTGTCCTACCAAAGGAGAAAAAAATCCCTTTCTTGAAATTTTGGTGATGATGTTTGCTGTGGGCTAACACCTGCGTGGTAGATAATTCAGTAGTGGCACCAGGAGCTGGGAGTTCATTATGTAAAGAGCTGAAGTGTCTAGCTGGTAAATATTAAAAGGGTAAACCAGGAATATTACTTTTCCTCTTATTTCTTTTTGTGCTGGATTTCTATCTGAGAAACATGCAGGAAAAATGGTTGGGGGGGTGGAGAGTGGGGTGAAGAAAATGATCAGCGTGGGGCCTTCTGTCCAGACATCACTATCTGCCACTGCATTGTGTACCTTTTGCTTTAGCTCTGTTAAAAAGGGGCAGGAAAACCAAACTTAAAACCAAATGCCACAGGTTTTGGTATGAAGTTGGGGGTGGGTTGGGTTTGGGGTTTGGAGTTTTTTGCTTTTAACTGCAATTTAATGCAATGCTTCCATCAGCATGGCTTTGGAAAAGAGGTTTTCTCGATGCGAGGAGCATCGCTGAGCAGACTCCTCTCTGTAGTAACTACTGTACATTACTTGTTTGCCCACTGATAATAAAACTGCAGGGAGGATGCAGGAGCAAAGACATTGTTTGTATTTAACATATTACACAGAAAATTAGGGATGTGGGAGAGAGCACACATCCAACATCCCCATGCCTGGTGCTGTGGCTGTACTAGACCAGATTGCTACTGGAAGCCAGAACCGGAAATGCTTCAGTCAGGAAAAACTTCCTTGGTATCAGTCACATTAAAGCCTTTGATGCTCTATACATGTAATTTTTAGTTGCTTTGCTTAATTAGGGTCTTTCCTAGCTAGCTGGTTTGGTTTTAGTTTGGTTTTTGTCCCAGCTGCTGAACGACACTGGTTCAAATTTTTTTTTCTTTTTTTTTTTCTTTCTTTCTTTTTTTTGTTTGTTTGTTTTTTTTCCTTGGTGCTCAGATGAGTATAGGATCAAACCAGTGGAAGAGGTCAAATACATGAAAAATGGGGGAGAAGATGATCAGAAAATAGCAGCCAGGAACCAAGAAAACTTGGTAAGGACTGAACTTATCGCTTCTCTACTGAAATAACGTGGCTCTGCTTTTGTCGTGAAATATGCAACTTGCAGCACATTCAAACCACAAACAGCTTATACACAGCAAGAGGATTTTCTCCAAAATGCCAGAACTCACTGCAAAGCTTACATAGAAGGTGCAAAATATGACCCTTTTATTCTTGCTTGTCTGTCTGAATTAGGCTCTACTTGATCTTGGAGTGAGTGCTTCCACGATGCTGGTCGCTCACCTCCTGTGTGGTTCCAAATAGATGTGCTTGGAAATGCATGTGTCTGTATTGCAAAGGAGTTGGGAGTAAACCAGCACTAAAAATGACCTACTTATGTGGAGATATTATTTGCTCTGTGCTTCCTGGTTTGAGACATTTTAAAATTCACCAGGAAAGCAGCCTGGAATAGAAAAAGCAATCCCTACCTAACACAGCAATCAAAAGAATCATGTGGTGTGTGTTTCTTTTCCCCTGATTTGAGCACCTTGCTGCTGGTTCAGAGTTCCACTTACAGGAAAAAAATTGCAGGTAACCCTTTAATACTGCTTGAAATAATGAGGATGCTGTTTGTTGAGTGGCTTAAAATCATGGTTGAGTCACTTCTGGCATTTCTGAGGAGTGATTTCTTGTTCTCTAATAGCTGAAGGAATGTTGAGTTTATAATTGGCTGACTTATCAATACTTGTCAGTACTTAATGGGTGGGTGTCAGGAGGATGAGGCCAGGCTTTTTTCAGTGGTGCCCAGTGACAGGACAAGAGGTAACAGGCACTAACTGGACCATAGGAAGTTCCATCTAAACATAAGGAGAAACTACTCTGAGAGTGGTGGAGCAGTGGCCTAGGCTGCCTTGGGAGGTGGTGGAGTCTCCCTCTCTGGAGACATTCAGAACCCATCCTGTGCAACCTGCTCTAGGTGACCCTGCTCTGACAGAGGGGTTGGACTAGATGATCTTCAGAGGTCCCTTCCAACCCCTAATATTCTGTGATTTTGTGATTGCTGATGCTCCAGTGGATGGTGCAACTTCAGCTGGCAGCAGGATTTGTGGTTGTTTGTTTTTTTTTTAGTGTCTCAGGAACATTGCTGAGAATGTCACCTTTTCTATCAGCATCCCCAGTGCATTCAGCTTTATCACTAGTGTAAGCACCTTTGTGTTGAACTGGAACATGTCTGACTTCCAGAATTTTTTGCTCACTTTGTAGACCCCAGCACTTTGTTGGTAAATGGAGAAAAAGCAAAAATGAGCAAAGTCCTCTTTTTTTTTTTTTTAATTAAAAAATGGGAAAAGTCTAGGAGGTTAAATTTTAAACAAGCTTGCAGCTGTATTTGGAGCATTTGCAGAAGGTAACATGCCACTTGAATGCCAATGAGGATGAGTCCAGGATAGCTCAGGTCTGCTGAGGTGGCTCAGTCACTGAAGTTGTATTCAGAAGTAGACAGATAGATTTTGGACTTCTATGTGTGCCTGGTTGCTTGTAGCACCTAAGGGTGATTAAATTTAGGATAAGACAGCACAGTGTTTATTATTTTATTCCTGATGGGTCATGTTTGAGTGGTGGGAAAACAGAACATACTGTGGAGTTGGAGAGCTGGTATAGCTCTGGTCTCTCTCCCATCTATCAGGAGACAGTAGCAGAAGAAAGTCTTCACTCAGACAGGATGTCTGTACTTTAAAACAAAACCCATCTTGAACACGAAAAAGGCTTTATTTCCCTTTTCCTCATCTTACTCTAAGGAGATTATTGCCTGTAATATATGCAGCTTTTTAATCCTGGGAATTGTCAAGTCCTTGTCACTCCTAGGTTTTTTCAAGGGGTTTCACTGTGTGAGTTTTCCTTTGTAAACAGGATTTAGTTCACTGCTTAGAGGATGGGTTAAGCTACCTATCACTCAGGCTTTCGTTTTCTTAACGTGTGAGAAGTTGGCAAGTGCTTACATAATCCTGGCTTCTCAGCAGCCATTTCCAGGCAACAGAAATCTCAGGAACAAGCAAAGGCTGTGAGAGAATCAGCTGGCCCTTTTCCCTTCTCTCTTCTTTCTTAAGCCAACATTTCTGTATTGTCACAGGGCTGCTAATTCACATCTTCTTCAGAAACCTGGCCCTGTTGGGATGTTGAACCTGAATGTCATTACAGCCTGTTTCCTGGGAACTGCTCTGGTTTGGGTTATCTTCTGCTCTCATGCTCATCCTGGAATTCTATTGTTCAGATGACATCAAAGTTTTCAGTCCCATAGAAGCACAGAATCATTAAGGTTGGAAAAGACCTCTAAGATCATCAAGTCCAACCATCAGCCTATCACCTCCATGCCATTAAACTATGTCCCTAAGTACATCATCTATACCTTTTCTGAACTCCTTCTGGGATGGTGACTCCATCACTGCCCTAGGCAGCCTGTGCCAATGTCCAACAACTCCTCCTGTGAATAAATTTTTCCTGATATGCAGTCTAAACCTCCCCTGGTGCAACTTGGTGCTGTTTCCTCTTGTCCTGGCAACCTGGGAGAAGAGACCAACTCCCACCTCACTCCAACCTTCTTTCAGGTAGTTGTAGAGAGAGATAAGGTCTCCCTGAGCCTCCTCTTCTTCAGACTAAACAACCTCAGTTCCCATTATCATCACTGTTACTTTTTTGAGGTACTCTGAAGTCTTTAAAGAAAAAAAAATCTGCTCAAGTGAAAACAAACCCACTTCCCTTATAACTTAGACTCTTTGATGTGGTGCCATCTGTGCCTTTGGTGTTGCAGTATTTCTGAGTCAGGGAGTTAAAAAAAAAGGTCAGACAAGTAGATAAAGAGAATGGGAGGACATGGCAGACACCAGGCATATTGTCATTTTGTCCTGGGGTTCTGTGGTCAGAATCCCAGTCTTTTAATTTGTTGAAGAGACAGTTGGAGATGGACTGGTAGAAGCATTGGTATCCCTGGGAGAGACAAGGTTTTGTCAGTGAATCACCATCTCAGCTTCAACCTGAGGCTTAGGCAGGGCTCAAAAATTGAGCAAGGCTGATGTTGTAAAGCAGAAATACTCCTAAGCTGGATTGAGAGTGGGAATGGCTGTGCTAGGGCTGTATGCCAGGTGAAACAGAAGATGCTCCGTGTGAAGGCATCTTCTGGAAGAGTCACAGGCTTCCTTCAGTAAAAATGTGGGAAACTAAAATAAGGAAAGATAAAAAAGCCAAACTTGTTTCAGACTTTGTAGCAGTCAATTCCCATTTTCCTGATGTTCCCTTGTATCCATCAACCTGATTCATTACCCAGGTTGTTTCTCCACTTGCCACTGGGATCTCTCCGGTCCTGGTTTCATTCCTGGCACCTCAGCTTCCAGCATCTAGTTTGTGCCCATTGCCCCTTGTCTGGTGTCTGGGCACCTCTGAGCAGAGTCTGGTCCCATCCCCTTGCCCCCAGCCTTTAGATACTGCTGAGCATTGATCCGATCCATTCTGGGTCTGCTCTTCTCCAGGCTAACATGCTCCGGGGCTCTCAGCCTTTCCTTCTCACAGAGATGCTCCAGTACACTTAGCATCTTTGTAGCCTCTGCTGGACTCTATCCAGCAGTTTCTTGTCTTTCTTCACCTTGGGAGCCCACAGCTGGACCCAGGACTCCAGATGTGACCTCACTAGGGCAGAACAGAAAGGAGGAGAACCTCCCTTGACTTGCTGCTGGCCACACTCTTTTGAATGCATGCCAGGAGACCATTGCCTTTTTGTCCAGGGGAGGGCACATTGCTGGCTCATGGAGAACTTGTCCACCAGAAATTCCCAGGTCCTTCTCCAGAAGCTGCTTTCCAGCAAGTCAACCCCCAACCTGTCCTGATGCATGAGGTTATTCCTCCCCTGGTGCAGGACCTACACTTGCCCTCGTTGAAATTCCTGAGGTTCCTTCCTGTTTCTCCATCTTTTCAAGGGGACTCTGGGTTGTTTTAAGTGTTTTATGATAACCTGTCTCCAAAACAAAGAGAATTTTACCAACTTTGAGTTTACCACTCAGCAGAGCTGGATGGGGGATTTTTCTGGCCCTAAATAGTAGCAAAAGCTAATCACTTATGTTACAGACCTGGTTTTGTTACTTTGGAGAGCTAAAATGCTAATATCAAAAAGCATTAATGTTTTAAAATGCTATTCTATCTATTCTAAAACATACATGTTTTGTACTTTACCATTTCTAAAGACCTGCTGATTTTTGGTTTGGAAATGACTCCCTGTTTAGCTCTCCACCATCCCATTAAATACACAAAGTACAATAGCAACAGCCTGTTTAACCTTCATAACAGGATGAGTTTGGTTGTCCTCATTTCTATGGTCTTGCAGCACTAATGGCTTTCCATTGTACAATTTTATTGCCAGGAAAGGTAAATCAGATGGTGTGTGGTCTTTGTGTGGCTTAGTATTGCTTTGGTAAAGCTGCTGAGCTGTATCAGTTTTCCTCTGAGGCAGCCTGTGATAGTACAGGTATGTCTGAAAAGATCAGCTATCCAAAGCTATATTGGTTTGTGTTAGGTGGTTGTCTCTATATTTATCACAGGTCAGGTTTAGGATGTTTTTGTAACTTTTACTAGTAAAAATCTATTTCTGGTCTGCATTGGTACAAAAAAGCTACTTAATGGGATTTTTGTGCTTTGTTACCCAAACACTCAAAACAATTGGGCATAATCCTCTGTTTTGTCCCAAAGCTCCATAGTGAAATTGCTGGAGATGAATTCCTGCTGGAGTTAGAAGAAAATTGCCTCTCTCTGCCACTCTTGCTATCTCTTACTCCACCTTTAATATCACAAACAATGCTTTGCCTTCTTTTTTCACCCTGCAATAAGTATAAATTTCCACTCCACTTACCTGCAAATGTAATTTCTGTCTGCCTTGCATGCACTGTTCTTCCCTAACTGTGTCTGGAGCTTCTCAGCTCAGCTGCTCTTCTCCATTTATCACTCAGCTCCAAAATGCTTTGTATTGCAAAGCCTCTCTCTCCATGGCTCTGTATTCAACACTAGTTATCATCTACTGCAGTGAGACCTTAAATGCAGACATCTGGTAGATGGGGTGTGTAAAATTAAAAGCTTAGGAGTGAAACAATAGTAATAAAGCCTATGTCAAATGTAAGATGTGACAGGGAAAATCCCTATCTCAGTATTGATATAATAGTATGCAAATATGTATTGTAGATACATCAATCATAAACATTTTGTGCTGGGTAGTGAAAATATCGGCATATATCTGAACTCCAGATCCATTTAGGAAAACAATGGTTTAATTCTGATGACAAGCTGCCCAATCTAGGTGCTAAAATAAGTGAGAAGAAATAAGCTAGGTAGAAGAAATAAGCCAGGCACCACTCTCTGGGGTTAAATTTTTTTTGGGGGGGGGGGGGGGGGTTTCCACATTGCCAATGCAA
>VWZX01003806.1:34005-57589 GCA_013399015.1 Galbula dea
GGTGTTTACCAATCTGCATATGCAAAATAAGACAAGTGCAGATTGAAGCATGGGAATACAATTAATTGGGTACTTTCAAGTGTTTCAAGGCACTGCTGCTTAGTGTCAGTAGGTAAGCTTTGACTGCTGTGTTTGAAATGCCTAGCTCTATGTACTTAGCACAGCACTGATGGAGAAAATTGGTGAAGAGCTTTGAAGAAGGAAGATTAGTGTTATACAATTATAGAATGGTTAGAATTGAAATGAACCTTTCAAGGTCATCTAGTCCACTCTCCCTGCACTGAGCAAGGACACCTTCAGCTAGGTCAGGTTGCTCAGAGCCCTAACCAACCTGACATGGAATGGTTCCAGGGATGGGACATCTACCACCTCTCTGGACAACCTGGGCTAGGGTCTCACCATACTCGCTGTAAACAATTTCTTCTTCATCTCTAATCTGACTCTCCCTCTTTTAGTTTGAAATCATCACCCCTTGTCCTGTCCCAACAGGCCCTGCTAAAAAAATCTCTCCCCATCTTTCTTCCAGACCCCTCTCAGCACATCCTCATAGCAGAGGGCTTCCAGCCCTCAGATCATTTCTGTGGCCTTCTCTGGACCCATTGCAACAGGTGCATGTCTCTCCTGTGCTGAGGACTCCAGAGCTGGCCCCAACACTGCAGGTGAGGTCTCCCCAGAGCAGAGCAGAGAGGCAGAATCCCCTCCCTCCACCTCTTGGCCACCAGGCTGCCAGGGATGCAGCCCAGGAGATGAGTGACTTCTGGGCGGTAAGCACACATTGGCAGTTTATGTCCAGGTTTTCACTCACCAGTGTCCCCAAGTCCTTCTCTACAGGACTGCTCTCCTTCCCTTCCTCCCCCAGCATGTGTAAGAGTGATTTAAGGTCAAAACATGCTTTATTTTTTGTAAAGACTTGGCTGGATGCACAAGTGTAGCAGCTTGTATGTTTGTAAGGTTTGTTGCTTCTGGAGATCTCCTGGCTCTCTAAGTCACTCTGTCCTGCCCAGCCTTTCCAAAGATTAACATCCATATGGGAAGCCTCTCCCTGAGCAATGTTTACCCTCATTTCCTTCCTAGGGAAAATATTCAGCAGCAAAATGGGGACTTGGGCAGCACTGTGGAAGCTGTGACGGCAGATGCGAGGAGACGGTGGCACGATCTTCCAAAGTACAGCTTGTTCTTAGCAGGTTGTGTGTGGAGTTTTCTATATCCTCTTTTTCTTTTTTTTTCTTTAAAAACTAAAAAACCAAACAAACCACCAACAAAACCCAAGGAGGAATCTTTTCCTGAGCTGAAGGCATTGCTCAGGCTTGCAGCGAACCCTGCCGGGGCTGGCCACTGGCCAAGCCTTTGCTAGCCACAGCCTGCTCACATGGAACTCTTCTAAGAATAACCCCAGTGCTCAAAAAGAAACCCCCCTCCCAAAAAACCCCCACCAATTTAGCCATATATTGTCTTCATCCCTGTTGTGAAGTGGTGGAGTTTGGAGTGGGTTTTCTTCTCTCCCTTTCAACGGTGCCTGCAAGGAGCTATCGCTAATGCTGAGAAATATTCTTGGGCTTAATGCGGTGAGTCAGGGCTTAGCCATCAATTGGTCATGGGATAGAAAGGATACAGATTGTCTCTTATCCAGTGTCTAGTTTCAGCAGTTTTCAGAAGCATGAGCAATTTCTCAACTGGTGTTAATTAGACTCCTCACTCTTTCTGAGATGATCTAAGGCAAGGATTAATTAGTAAAAGTTTCTCAGTATTAGAGCATGTTTCTTTAGTTAAACTCTGGCACGCTTTCACTTTACGCTTAGCATGAAAGAATTTTCCTCTCCTAAAGTCCCTAAATACCCCATTCTGTCTTGCTATGTAAATAATCATATTTAAAAGTTTATCTAAACAATCAAACTGTTAAGTGGGAAAAACACATAAAAGTGGGGTTTTTTTCCCCCAACTGCTACCAGCTAAGTCAAAGGCTCATTGAGTGGACTTGCATATTTCTCTTTGGCTTGGCTGTTCTTCTGTCTTTAACTGAATTCTCTCATCAATGAAACCAGAAATGATTTTCTTATCTCCATTTGAAAAACAAATAACTTAACTAAGTGCCCATATGTGATTCTCCTTTTGTCTCCATAGACAGGGGCTTCTCCAGAGCCAGCTCAGTGGGGTTTTGATGGACATGGGGACCCAGTGGTCCCATCTTAAACCACCTCCTTTGGTTGTATTTCTCTAAAAGTGTCCATAAATTTGTGAGGGTGTGAAAATAGCCAGTTCACATCAGCCTGATTGGTTGACCTCAAACCTAAATCAAAATGATCTAATGGGTATAGGGAAGGCTTGTCTTGACTTGGTAGTATACAGTCACAGAAGGCTAGATGAGAAGATGTCTTCTCTCCATCTTCTCTGTCTTCTGTACTCCTTATTTTCCTGGTGGCAAATTTTAGCAGATTCTCACAGCATAATATCAGTGTTCCCAGTTAAGGAAAAGTTTTCATTCTGTTCACTTTTTTACTTCATAAAACCTCTTTCCTTACAAATAAGTCACACAGCCAATAGTTTGGGGTTTTTTTAATCATACTTCTGTGTGTGCTATAAACCAGAAGAGATTGGAATCTAGTTCCTGTATCTGCTGTATTTCAAGGTTTTATCTAGAGAAGGATTGTATTAGCCTGTCTTTAAGTTCAGGTAAGGTAATAGAAAATGGTTGGGGGTTTTTGTTCATAATAAATTTAGGTTTAGATTCTTATCATATGTTAATGTTTGTAATAATCTGACACCACAGATCTCCCTATTTTTATGGCCTACACTTAGCACTCCTGCATTATGTATGCTGATGATTGCTAGTGAATGTGAGTTATTAAATTGGTTTTATGATGGTGGCATAGAGCATAAAGCTGAGTTCACTTAGGGAAATAAAAACAATGCAAACACAGAGAGCTAAAATGATAACAAAGTCTCTTGTGTTATGGTGGGTGATGAACCATGGGGGGATTTGTAATTCAGCTTTCCACTGAAATCCTTTTGTGAAGTGGTGCTTCAGTGTCCCTCACCCTCCAGTCTTCAGTGTCCCCAAACCTGGCCCAGTTACCAGCAAGACAAAATGTATTGGATCCACTTTGAGTTTGCAAATGGTGACAGATTAATGTGGAAAGATGGATTACAAACATGCATCATGGCCACAGCCTGAGTCTTATAAAAGTGATGTATGGCTGGTGCAGAATGATAAAAATTCATGTCAAGGGAACAGCTTAATTAACTATTCTTGATTATAGCAGTACAGTTTGGAAATTTAATAGCTTGCCTTCAAAAGCAGAAAGTGAAATATTTGGTGTATCTTGCTGGCAAATTGTGAGCTGCCAGAGGTCCTTTGTGATTAACTGAATTCAGAGGAACTTAACACTGCAGTGGGAGATACCAAATAATTATTCTGCTCTTGCTTCAAGCTCATTGCCTTATGTGAATAAAAAAGTTGACAGGAACAAAGACATGGGAGTGGACTAGGAGTAGGATTGATAGCTATCAGGAAAAGGAAGGTGTACTGGGATTGCAAGGCAAAGACTTCAGTTGAATGCCACCATCAAAATATTGGGCAGTGAAATAGGTAGCAGCGTTGCCATTCAAACTTCCGAGTTAATGGTCAATTTATATCTCAGCACAGTTGTTGGGGTCATTGTAGGTGTGAAGAACAGAAGTTTACTGTCATCTTTTAGGTTGGGGAACTGTAGTTCATGAAGTATTTTCTCAATCATCATGCTTTGTGGAGCTCTAGTTGTTCTTGTAGTTCTTACAGACCTCCCTGGTGCATGTAGCTGAGGAGGGGCACCTTTGGCATGCATCAGTATAATGCTTGTTTCTTTTATTTTTGCAAAAGCATGATACTGATGGCTAGTGTCCAGCAAGCTTACAGATCGTGTTCAGCAGAATTGCTATGTAGGCTGGTGCTTCTGTATTGTATATATCCAGTTGGTTATTCCTGCCTAAGTGTGATACCTGGAACTTGGGCCTTGTTTGAATCACCTCTTGTCTTTTTTAGTGCATCTCTCCAAGTTGTCAGGATAATTCTGAATCCTGCAAAGTAGAATCGTTCTTGGCTTGATGCTGTCTGTGGTTTTGGAAAGCAGTTGTGGTCTCCAGTTCATTATTATTCATCATCCTAGTCCCTAATAGATGGAAAGTCCTTGGTGGATGAAAAGCTGGTCATGAGCTGGCAATATGTGCTCACAGCCCAGAAGCCTAGAAGAAAGATGGGGAAAGACTTTTTAACAGGGCCTGTTGTGACAGGACAAGGGTTGTGATGGTTCAAAACTAAAAGAGGGTGATTTAGACTACAGAGAAGGAAGAAATCTTCTATGCTGAGGATGGTATGACGCTGTCCCAAGTTGCCCAGAGAGGTTGGACAGGGCTGTGAGCAACCTGATGTAGTTGCAGATGTCCCTGCTGACTGCAGGGGGGTTGGACCAAATGACCTTGAAAGGTCTTTTCCCACCCAAACCATTCCATGATTCTTATGAAAATCCATCTCCAGGACAGACACCAACAAAATCCCACTTGATACATTTCTCCATTTTAATAGCATGCCACTGTAAGCTACCTTCTGTACAGCTTCCCAGCTTTCTACTTTTTCTCAAGTGATGTCATCTAGTAGGTCTAGACAAACAGATTTGCTTTTCCTAACTTGCTTATGAAAATGCTCAGAGAGATGGTGACAAAAGCCTTACAAAACCTCATCTACACTTCAACCAATATAAGTGAAAAACAATGTTTACATAAATTACTTTTTTTTTTAAATACAGTTTCAAGTACTGTTAGTTTGCAACATTTTTCCCAGCTAAAGGTTTTCTCTAAAAGTACTTATACTATAGAATAGATACTTGTTTTAAAATAGAAGTTTAGGTTGTGAATCATAATTGAAAGCCAGAGGGTGAATTTTGAGAGCAACTTCTATTGCGAATAAAGAGAATTGCATGCCTTTGTTTTACAATGCTTTGGTATTAGTCAAAGCTCAGATTCAGCTGAGCTGATCAATTAGCATAGACATGGAAGTAGTGAGCTTCATATGATGTTAAAATGAGCTTTAAAAAGGATCTCCTCATCTTCTCCTGTAAAATAATCCTACTTTACATTTCTTTCAGAATCAGTGCCTCCAATATATTTACACTTGAACTCATCTGAAGAACTTAATCTGAAGAAGGCTTAATGGTTGGTCTTTATGATCTTAAAGGCCCCTTCCAACCAAAATGATTCCATGAAATATGATACTTTTCTATGAAACCTTCCTGATTCTAATCAGAGACAGTTTTCAGGGCATGTTTTCCCTGCAAATAGGTAAACAGACTATTTGGATGGGTGAACATTGCTGCTGCTTGAAAGTAAGGTGTGTGAAAAAGATCTTACAGCACCTATCCTGGCTTTGAAACTGGGCATCTGCACTCCTGCGACTGAGCCAAGATGAAGAATTCGGGTTTGTTCCTAATTTTTTCCTTATCCAAAATGGAGAATTAGGTTTTGTTCCTAATGTTTTCCTGATTTGTTAGATTTGCACACAGGATCTTACCTTGACTAGAGCTAGTGAAGGGAAGCTGAGTCATGAATTAAACAGCAAAGAGGCAGAGTTTCATTGAGAGATACTCATTCGTCCTGGTACCGTTCTCCTGGGAGCAGGTAGACTTGCTGACAGACTGGGAGAGTTGGGATTGTTCAGTCTGCAGAGGAGACAGCTCTGAGGAGACCTTATTGTGGCCTTCCAGTATCTGAAGGGGGCCCACAAGAGAGCTGTTGAGGGACTTTTTAGGAGATCAGACAGTGATAGAATCAGGAGAAACAGGTGTAAGGTATAGGAGGGTAGATTTAGGTTAGATATTAGGAGGAAGTTATTCACTATGAGGGTGGTTAGGCAGTGGAACAGGTTGCCCAGAGAGGTTGTGGAAGCCTCATCCCTGGAAGCTTTTAAGACAAGTCTTGATGTGGCCCTGGGCAACCTGATCTAGTGGATGGTGTCCCTGCCAGGCAGGGGTTTGGAACTGAAGGTCCCTTCCAACTCTCATGATTCTATGATTCTATGATCCTATGAAATGAATAGGACTGGCTGTGGTTGAAGATACTGTACCCTACAGTAAGTAAATATAAAGCCCAAACTTCTTAAGGGCATGTCTTTTTCAACATATTTTTCTTGGAGATGTATGTATCTCCAGAAGTTGTCTCTGCAGTTACACCTAATTATAAACCACCCTTGGTTTGATTTTTACAAGTGCTTTAAAAAACATGAGCAAACTTTGTTAATACTGTGGTCAGTGAACTCATCTGCAATTGCCTGATGCTGCTGCTATTTATACACAGTGGAAAGATCGATCGATTTAATCCAAGGTAAAACTGTCTGGCTCTCTAAAGGAGAAAGCTGCCTGCTTGCTGAGGGCTGGAAATCATCACCTCATGTGAATTGAATAACATCCAGCAGTTGTGTGGCCCAGTTTTCCGGGCTGATGTGACTCACAGGCACTGAGTATCTAAATGAAGTGTATTTGTCATGCAGCAGGATTAAGAGCACTTGGATACATTTGACCTGTTGCATTCCAACAATATTAAATAAGTCCATTTTTTATTGTCCTTTGCACCTTGTGTTTTCCTGGCTGTGGAAGTCCAGCATCTCACGTTTTGCAAACTGAGCTGTGATATGACAGCTATTTCTGGCCAGTATTTCTAGCTCTGGTAGGGCTTAGAGAATTCTTGGCTGGTTTTAACAGTAGGCTGATAGCTTAGATCAAATATAACAAGAGGCAGAGTACAGCATGTAGAGTGAAATCGTGTTACTTGTTATAATATTAGTTTTCTTGTCTTGAAGTGATTCACTGTATTCTGGGGTTTATTCTAAATTCTAAAATGTTTTAACCATTACTTAGATGTTAAATAATTTTTAAAAAACATCTGAAAGAGCCTTTCTTGTCTTTCAGCAAGATAATTACGCTGTGAAATTTGCTTTCAGAATTCATTTGGAAAGTCCAATATATTGAATGTTTGGGACGTACAACTTTCTTCTGATATGTCTATGATTTCTCTGGAACCTTCTCTGCAGCTGTGTCAGTGGGCACTGTTTATAATCATGGAAGGACACAAGTTGCATTGTTTCAAGGCTTTGCAAGGTACCTCATGGGTAGGAGAAAAGTGAAGGAGAAGGCTATCGTGTGAATGTAAAGCCGTGAATTGACTATAACGGGGACATCTGCGTTCCTGTTCACGGCAGTAAATAAAGGCAGACAAGGTACAAGTGGGAATAAAGGAGAAAAACTAATGGTGTGCAGCTTTCCAAAGAGGTGAGCTTTGCAGTGGAAACCAAGAGAGGGGGAAGGTGTCCCCTGGCCATGCTGTCTCCCTGGTGCTTGGCACTCAGTGGGCTACAGTCATTTGAGCCAGTTGGTGTGGATAAACCATGGGAAAAAGACTTCAAGTTTCCTTTTTAGACAGATCAGTGAGTTAACAGGACTCCTTAAAGGGCCAGACAAGTCCCAGTCCTTGCAGGAGGAGTCTGCCAAAAGTGCATGGCTGGGACCCTTTTAGTGGCAGACCTCAGTCAAGTGGTTCTAAACTGACTGTGACATTACTCTTAATGAGAGAGGGACCTACTAAGAGGTAAATGCATACCCTTCAATCTTGAAAAATACTCTCTGAACATATATTGTGTTATTATTGTTGTCAAGAGTTTCTGATGGGTCCAGGAGAACATGTACTGGATGTCCATGGAGGCAGCTGTGCAGATGCAGCTTGGGGGAATCTGGGAGTCCAAAAAATACTCTCCCAGCAAGCTTGAAACAGCATGGCTAATGTTAATTGAAAGACATTTTAAGCTCCTGGAATTTGAGGCTTAAACTAAACTCTGAATTTGAGGATTAGGAGGAGACCACCTTAACATCGAAGTGTTTATCTTCCCAGCTAAGCCTTGATGACATCCTGCCCTTTTGGAAGTGAGCAGATGGGGGAAATAGATGTGCACCGTCTCATTCTGAGGTTGGTGTCATCACAGGTAGCTCACTTGGCAGGAAAATCTATAGGTAGAGTGGAGAAGAGTGGGCACAGGAGCTCACAGGTTTTGAGGCAAGTACACCTGTAAGCAGTGCACAGCAAGGCCATCACATTTGCTGAGGCAAAGGAGCAAGCCCTCTACATAATAACAGAAAGGCTTTACTGGTCCTAGAACATTAATAAGATGGTGCAGTGTTACTACCCAATTACTTATAGCTGCAAGTTTAAGGCAATATGTGTCTGCCTGTATTTTATTTGGAAGAAACAAGTAGAGGTGTCTCGGCTGAAGGAAGTGTATTTCCTTCTGCTCGTTACACTCAGTTGATTTAAGTGAGGTTTAAACATCATCAAGTGTGCCCCCATCTTGTTGTCCCCCATCTGCTGTTTGCCCTTCCTCTGGTAGAGGCTATTGTATCAGTTCTACCTATATGTGGCACAGGCATTTTGAGCTGGTCTCCATCCTGGTTGTTTGCCTGTCTTCCCTGTTGACTTTCCTTCCTTGTGTGCCTTACCCAGCTGTTTTAACCATGCATAGCAGTATTACAAAGAGTCCTTCCAGCTTTAAGTCATTTGTTGTTGTTGTGATGTCTGATAGCTGCAAAATAGTCTCCAGTGCATGTGGTCTTCTGCTGGAAGAGTCATGCAGACTGTAATTCAGGAGAGCAGCATTATGGGCGTATGTACTGTTGGCCTAAGGGGGATTTAGGCACCTCTGTAAGATTAATTTCAATACCTAAAGGGGGATTACAAGATAGAAGGGGAGAGATTTTTCAGCTGGTCAGTATGCAACAGGACATGGGGGAACGGATACAAGCAGAAGGAGGGGAAATTTAGACTAGAGATTAGAAGGAGGCTCTTTCCCCAGAGGGTGGTGAGGCACTGGTACAAGTTGCCCAGAGAAGTTGTGGCTGCCCCATCCCTGTCAGTGTTCAAGGCCAGGCTGGATGTGGCCCTGGGCAGCCTGGTCTAGTGTATGGCATCCCTGCCTATGGCAGGGGGTTTGGAACTATATGATCTTTAAGGTCCTTTTCAACCTGGGCCATTCTATGATTAAATGGGCCCTTAAGGGGGTTTCAGGCACTACCATAAGATGAAACAGGCCTTGAAGGGGGTTTAGGTACTTCTATAATATGAAACAGGCCTTGAAGAGAATTAGGCACCTCCGTGAGGTGAAACAGGCCTTTAAGTACTTTTCAGATGCAGGAGCAAAGTGTGCCTCACTTGAAGTCTACAGCAGGAAAACTTTTAACAATTAATAACATTTAAGCATGTGATTCTTCAGGGGTTTGCTCCATAGTCCCACAGCCTCAGTGATGTGGGAGACTGTGCTGTTTGTGAAGAGTCAGGGAATGAGAGCAGTTCTGCATTCCACTGGTATGGGAAGAAATGATCCTGACACACAGTTTGTTTCAAAAACACTTTTTCAATCCTTCAGGTTGAGATGTTTTGGGTAAGTATTATCAGATTTGGCTGCTTAGCACCAAGCACAGTGTTTCCAGTGGTGTTTGTAAACGTTCTACAATCTGTTTGTTGGTTTTCCTGGTAAGAGTTGGTAAGCCTGCTTGAAGGAGTTCCTTGGTAGGTCTTGGTGTTCTAGGTCTTGCTAGATCTCCAGTCTGTTTTTAACAGTTTACAAAATGTGGGCCAGAGGAAGGCCTCTACATGCCATGGGTCTCTGCTATGGGTTGTTCAAAAGTTGAAAGTCATGACAGAACAAATGACCTAACATGGTCTTCTGTTGAATGTATAGGTATAGGATCTGCAGAGAGTCCAGATCACCCTGTTCACCTCTCTGACCAAACAAAGAGCAGCAGAGACAAGTTAGAAACATTAATCACAACTTTCTGCTTTTGGTTTCAGAATAGGTTTTGTTAATGTTCTTAGTAGCAACCAGGGAAGATTCTTGGCCTATTTCAGCTGCTGTGCTTTTAGATGTCTCATAGTGTTAAAAAAATGCAGAGGGATTATGAGGCTTTAGTGACTTTAATAAAATCTATTTTTGCTGTTAGGATCATTGATGTGGTGTATGGTTTAAATTAAAGTTCTCATTATCACATTAAGATTCAACAAGGAGTTAATTAAGTGTAGGGAAGTAATTGAATGCTAATACTACAACACTGCAGTGAAAAATGAGGCAGTATTTCCCTACTAAACTCCAGTTTTCTCCTTCTTGTAAGGAGTATACCTATGAATCTATGTCCAAGTATGCAGGTAGAAAGCTTTCGTGTTTGGCAGTGCTGCACCTCTTGGTAGTAACATGCTGGTCTATCATTTTCTGAATGTTCTTGTGATGGGACAACCTGTTAAATTTTGGAGGTACTTATCTTTGTACTCACCTGACTTGAAAAGAGGATAGAGTGTGTGTTAAAACTTGACATCTGTGAATGGCTGGAAATAATTCATAGAGGTGGAAGCTATTTTTGATGAGAAAGAGCAGAAGTGAAATGATGTAAGGATGCCTGTTTTGCTTATTGCATGTGATTTTTGTTAATTTTAGGAAGACCTGTTGGACAGGATATGGATATCCACAGGATGTGGATATTTTACTTTCTGATAATCCATGTTTTACTTCTGATAATAATTGTTTTGTTAAATAATCAAATAATTGTTTTGCTAAATAAGCCAAGGGCTGAGGTGGAAAGACAGATCATCCCCACCAGCTGTTTGGCCTGAAGGAGGCCTTGAGTACTGTACCACAAATTTGCTGTACCCACAGGTTGAGCTCAGCTTATTTCTCCTTCAGCATTTATTTGCCTTGCTTTTTGAAGTGTGAATGCAGTTTACAGATGTCCCCTGTATATGTAGGAGCAAATGGTATTTCAGCAAAAAACTATGATTTACAGTAACAAAATGAATGCGTTCAGGGAGGGCTGGCAGAAGTGGGAGATTTGAACCAGAGTTCCCTCTGGTTTTGAAGGACTTGGACTTTCTCATCCCTAAATACATGATCTGACCTGCTTTTCAAAAGAAATATGCTTTCCATTTTAGGGAAAACTTACCAGTAAAAATAACTGGTAGAGCCATGGGCAGCTTATGTCCATTTGCTGATGAGTCTCAACTTGGGCTGCTACAGGGAGAGAAATGCCATCTCTGAATATGGTTGGCTCACCTTGCTGGTTTGAGACACCACATTATAAACAGGAGCTTCTCTTGCTCTTAAATAGGGCAAAACATATGATACATCCTCACTTCAGCAAGTCTTTACATACTGTGACCAAAATTGGAAATGTGCTCTGTAGTAAAGATGTAGGCAGATGGGAAATAGCCCACAGGGGAGTGACAAGAATAGGAGGTTTAGCAAATGTAAGCTGTAGTGGAAGATGGAAGGAAATAATTTGTTTAGCCTAAAAATACAGAAGGAAACACGAATCACCTGATATATAAAGGTTGCTTTAAAAGGCATGGTAATTGGTTTTTCTCTGTGATCACTGAGAGATGCAAGAAGAATCAGGCAAGGATTTAAGATGAGTGGTAGGATAGACATTTGAACTTTTAGGGAAGTGGCAGGATGAAAGACAAGCTGTTGAGAAGATCTGCAGGATGGGAGTTTGGAGAACAGGTTAGACAGAAATCTGTTGAAGTGGTTTGGATACATGACCTGAGGTGGTGTGATTAGGTGACATTTTGAAATATCTTCCTTTTGTGGTGGTTGATACCATGGGAAGCATTCAGGAGGCTAATCCTGTGGAGTTTCACACTGCCATTTCACATTCTGATCAAGCAGCTGTTGAAATTTTGTGAGTGAAGGATCCATCCCTGGCCAGCTTGAACTTCCACAGTGTACAGGACCTTCTTTTCCATGGGCAGTCCTTCCCAAGTGAGCAGACACTGTATCCCAACAGCCTATCTCAAATAATAGATTGTGTGGGGCTCTTATCAACCTGAATTGGTTGCAGATGTCCCTGCTGACTGCAGGGGGGGTGGACTAGGTGACCTTTAAAGGTTCCTTCCAACTCAAACCATTCTATGATGGATACGTTAAAATCAGAGTGGACAGTAATGGCCATTAACAGGCATATTTTGGGACTCTTAAATATTTGACATCTTAAATGTTAGACATGAATATTTCCAGGCTTGTAATCAGATTTTAAGCTAGTTCTTCATGCAGTATTGGCTTGGATATCTTCCTCTAATCTGCAGCATCTTGAGCATCAAAGCCATTTTTATGCCTCCTTGGTGGAATAGATTTACTTGTTGGTGCCTCTTTTTGCTAACACTGAGTAAACATACTTTTCTTTTTCCAAGGAAACTTAAAGAAGATAAACACTTAAAAACCCAGCCTCCATTACTGATTTAAACAGCTTATAAAGTTTTTAAACCATTTTGGATTGCCATTCATTCTGGTGTATATGATATCTATTCTCATCATTACCCTCAGATAAATTTATTTGGAGAATCCAGATAAAATCCATGCTTATACATCTGAGGACTTGGAAATTCAGTTAAGTGAGCAGGCCATGATATTCTTTGTGAAGTAATAATTATTCTTTCTATAGTAATGGCTAACCAAAACAATGAAAAGGCAGTACAGAATATATAAATCAGGTTTAAGGCACCTCCTGCAGCCATAATACCTGTGTGTGTCACAGTACATATGCCATATTTAATAATATTCAAACTATTATGTTGACTTTCCAGGAGGAGACACCATCAACATGCTGTTGTTTTGCAGATGGAAGGGACATTAAGTGTTATCTTCAATGCCTCCTCAAAATGGCTGTTTCATGGGCACCATTTTTTCAGTGAGCTCAGCCTAAAATGTAACCCAAAACTTTAGTATGAAGGCAGTGAGGTAGCATATCCATACCTGGGGAGTCATCAGCCTTGATTGGTTTTGACAGTGTAGGAAGATCTTAGGAGGCTTTGCTTACTTGTGCCTGATCTGGAGGCATCTCTCAGGGAACTGATTTTACAAAGGGTGGGTGTAGAGCATGTTCCAAAAAACAGCTGGAAAAGTTCAATTTTGCCTTTAGAAATCACTACAGCTTCTGAAATCTGAGGCCCAGCTACACAACAGAGCACATCTCGTTCTCCTAGGTACGTTCCCTTCTATATGTTTGAAGAGCATAAAGGTCTTCAAAACCATCCCAATAAAAAGCTCTGCAAAACTTGTAGTAGACCTTCCTGCAGCTTTTCAGTGCTTACAGGGGCCTGGAAGAAAGATGGGGACAGACTCAACAGGCCCTGCTAAAAAATCTGTCCCCATCTTTCTTCTAGGCCCCTGTAAGCACTGAAAGGCTGCAGGAAGGTCTCCCTGGAGACTTCTCTAGGTTGAACAATGCCAACTCTCTCAGTCTTTCTCACAGCAGAGATGTTCTAGCCCTCTGGAACATGGTAATGTCATTCCTCTGATGAAATTACATCCAAGAATAATGTTCTTTGACCAGCATCTGAGATTTTTCAGTGCTTGATTTGCTCAGTTTGTAATAAAGTTACTGTAAAGAACATTTTCAGGTGGTTTTGCTCCCAGGTAGCAAGAGAAAGAAGAAAGAGGCTCTGTTTCTGCCAAATGACACTACAAAAAATAAATACTCATGTATCTATAAACAACCTGTTTGCCATTCCAGCAAATTGCCTTCCTGAAGCAAAAAACCTAATGGATACTCCTGCTCTGTTACTCTCCAGACTGTCTACACCATTTACGCCTGGCTATAAATGTTTTACAGACTTCATGCCATACTCTTGTTTCGTGCTTAATGCCAGCTCTTTTTCCATGTTACTACACTTGGTGGAGAACTGCCTTCAGGAGAGAGGCATGAAAAATAGAGAGTATGAATAATATGTACATTTACTATAAATAACTGTATTTTCGTACAAGCTTGTAGAGAGAGAGAGAAAATAATTGATGACACAGGCTTAATAAGCAAAGTTAAATTTTGAGCCAGGTTTTGCTATCCTGTGCTATCCAGAAGAGCAACATATCTGCAAAAGAGCAAGGTCAGGTATGCTTTTGGTTGCCAAGTGCCCTAAAACCTCTGAAGTTTCCTCAGGAGTTACTCTGATCTTGTAAGTTATCAGTAATGCAGTTTTTAACTTCTACCCATCTATTTTTAATTTGCTAGATAAAACTTTCAACCACACTTATATATCTTAGCCATTAAAAATCTGGTATTTTAATGAGCCATTGGCACAGGCTGTCCAAGGCAGTGGTGGAGTCACTGTCCCTTGGGGGGTTTAAAAAAACATGTAGATGTGGTACTTAGGGACATGGTTTAGTGACATGGTGCTGAAAGGTTGATGGTTGAACTGGGTGATCTTAGAGGTCTCTTCCAACCTTAATGATTCTGTGGTTCTGAGGTGGAGTGCAGGTCTCCTTTCTACCCATAGCATTTTATTTGCAGTGTTTGTGGATATCTTTTGATGTGAGCAACTGTTCTCTGTGCTCTAGAACAATCCCTTGCCACCTTAATTTCTGGTCTATGTAACTATGAGGAACAGTTTTCAGCCTCTTGCAAGGTTCATAGAGGGGATGTTCCTCAACTTCATTTTGCAGCTTTCTTCCCACTGGATAACTTGCAGATATGTCCCTTCTTCTGCTTCCTGCTCATGTTCCCATTCTGTGTGAGGCACAGAGTTTTATCAGGTGGATAAGTGAGACTCCTGCTGCAGGAGCAAGGTCATTTCCTGTTGGCAGTGAAACTTCATGCAGTACAATGCCTATGGGTGTTTTGGCTTTGTTTAGGTCTGGGAGGTTCACTGTCTTATCCTGGCTGACCTTTTGGAACACCACAGAAGCTGAAGGAAACAAAAAATGCTGATGTTTAGAGTCATAGACTCACAGGATGGTTAAAAGGACCTTTACAGGTCATCTAGTCCAACCCCCCTGCAGTCAGCAGGGACATCTGCAACTAGATCAGGTTGCTCAGAGCCCCAACAACATGACCTGGAATGGTTCCAGGGATGGGACACCTATCACCTCTCTGGGCAACCTGGGACAGCATCTCACCACATTCACTGTCAAAAATTTCTTCTTTAGTCCTAGTCTAAATTTCCCTCTCTTAGATTCAAACCATCATCCCTTCTCCTCTCCCAACAGGCCCTGCTCAAAAGTCTGTCCCCATCTTTCTTCTAGGCCCCTTTAAGCACTGAAAGGCTGCAGGAAGGTCTCCCTGGAGACTTCTCTAGGTTGAACAATGCCAACTCTCTCAGTCTTTCTTCATAGCAGAGATGTTCCAGTCCTGGTAATGTCATTCCTCTGATGAAATTACATCCAAGAATAATCTTTGACCAGCATCTGAGATTTTTCAGTGCTTGATTTGCTCAGTTTGTAATAAAGTTACTGTAAAGAACATTTTCAGGTGGTTTTGCTCCCAGGTAGCAAGAGAAAGAAGAAAGAGGCTCTGTTTCTGCCAAATGATAATACAAAAAATAAATACTCATGTATCTATAAAGCAAGAAAATGAGATAAAATCTCATAGGTCAGTACTTCCTCATTTCTCACCCTGATGCATCAAGACAGGCCATGTAAAATGTTATTACCTGAGGCTGGGCCTTGTAACTGAGGGAGGTAAAAATTGCTGGGCTGGCAGATTCGTATTTTACATCTCATCTTTCCTGCCATTTCTAACTGATGCATTTGGTTTCCTTCTTTTAAAATGCAATTATTGTGAAGAGTAGTTTATGGTAGAAGAAAGAAAATAGAAACTCTGGGTCTTTTTCCAACAAATGCTGTTCCTGATGAATGAGATGGGTCCCAAAGGCAGTTTGAAAGGCACTGTGGGCTCCTTTGGAGAAAACTCTCATCTTGATTATAAATCAGGAATAGGATTCAATAAATACTTGAATTAGCTGTAAACTACCAATATTGAGTGAAATATGATCACTATCTGGAGAGACCTTTGGTGTTTCTTTTAACTTCAGTGTATTTTAGTAGCAAATCTACAGAGACAAACCCATCTTAAGAATTATTCTAATTTGGGGGAATGTGCCACCTTCAAACATCAGTGCCTCAAAGTTACAAGTTGGATGCTTGACCCTTTTCCAAGATAAACAAAAAGAAAGCCTTGGAACTCAGAATTCCACTTTACTCACACCAGATTTTGCTGTTTTATGGAGGTTTTCCCCTGCTTGGTTTTGTATTTGCTTGATTATGGTCTATAAAACAACTAAGGACCAAAATGTGACTGTAACTTAATGAAAATTAGCCGTTAGATTAGGTAGCAGCATTGCTGCTATCATCTCTAATTGATTTCTTCCTGGCCAATTTAGTGAATTCAGCAATGCATAAAATAATGTATAGTCTCTTCATAAAATATGCAAGCTTCTCTAGCAAGCTGTGAGTGTTAAGAGAGTCAAGAAGAAAGACTCTCAGCAGCTTACCTGAGTCCATCTGTGACCATCTTATGAAGAAAAGCAAAATGCTTCCAGGGAAGTTCCCATTTCTCTAGGAGTGGGATTAGAAGAGGGGAGGCATCAAGGGAAACATTGACAGATATTTAATTATAATGGCAGTGGTGGCTGTTGCTGTGTTAATAGCATCTGGCAGCAGAGTCCCTGCCATCTGTTAATGCCCTGAAATCCTGAATGCAGTGCATCCTTTTTGGAGGAATTAACAATAATTAACAAATCTATCAAATGAAATCACCTCAATTGGATGACAGCTTTGCCTTGATAATGATTAATGGCAAAATAACGGGGAGTAAAATGTCCACTGTTCACCTTTTTACTGTAGACTAGCTAATGCTGCTATCCAAGTACAACACCCTGGAGGGTTTAATTTGAAGCTTGTGGCCTGAGACATCTTTTAGTGCATCTCCTTTAAATAATCCTTAGAAGCAGAACTAGATTAAAAACAAACATTTGCCTCTTAATTTGTTTGCAACAGATTAAGGCTCTAAAATTAGTTGTGGTTCTGCTGATGCATGGTAACTTAAATAAGGGAGAAAATGAGGTTACACTGACAGAAGTGACCCTTCAGCCAAAGTCAAGTCAGCCTAGAAGAGTAGTGTTAAAACATTTCAAGTTTCTTTCTAAACTCAGTATTAGAATCCAAAATACCAGTTTCTGATGAAGCAGTTTGTCTTCAAAGTAATAGGAAAAAAATACTCTGTTTGAATTTTGAAGAATTAATTTTGAATATCTATTTTTGTCAAAGCCAATATTTCAGTAAGTGTAATGAAATGTTACTGCAGTAAAGAATAGCTGCAAACAAAGCAACAAGCCAGTTCAAGGCCTGACTGGGTTTTATTTTTCTCCTAACTTCTCTTTTTCTGTTTGTTCCTGCTGAGCAGCAGATGGAGAAGGTGGCATACTCTGGTTAAAAGGATTATATGTAATAGGTAAATGAGGTGTGTTATTTATCAGAAACATTAGGAGGAAAGGAGTAAATTTTGAGATCTTGAAGTCAACTAAACTGAAATTATTTCCATCTTCCTGTGTTAGTCAGTTAATATTCTGAATATTGCTCTGGGACCCACTGAGAGAATCACAGAATCCCAGGATGGTGGGAGTTGGAAGGGACCTCTGGGGATCATC
Organism: Galbula dea; assembly: GCA_013399015.1. Lineage (NCBI taxonomy): Eukaryota > Metazoa > Chordata > Aves > Piciformes > Galbulidae > Galbula > Galbula dea. Next base: position 51,478 of record VWZX01003806.1, read on the forward strand.
CAGTCCAATCTCCCTGCTAAAGCAGGATCACCCAGAGCAGGTTGACCAGGATCACCTCCAGGTAGGTTTGGCATCTCTCCAGAGAAGGAGACTCCACAGCCTCTCTGGACAGCTTGGGCCAGGGCTCTGTCACCCTCACAGCAAATAAGTTTTTCCTCCTGTTCAGCTGGAACCTGCTGGGTTCCAGTTTGTGCCCATTGTCCCTTGTCCTGTGTCTGAGCACCACTGAGCAGAGTCTGGCCCCATCCTCTTGCCACCACCCTTTAGCTGTTGCTCAGCGTTGATCAGATCCCCTCTGGGTCTGCTCTTCTCCAGGCTAAGCAGCCCCAGGTCTTACAGCCTCCCCTTAAAAGAGAGATGCTGCAGTCCCCTTAGCATAGCCTCTGCTGGACACTCTGCAGTAGTTCTTTGTCTCTCTCTGTACTGTGTGTTTTCCTTGTGTCTTTGTATTTGTTCCTAAGTGACAGAAGTTTAAGGCTGGGATTTCCAGCTGCTGATAGAGCTGCTCTGACACCAAACCACAAGTGGAGGTGTTGAAAACCAAGTTTCCACCATCATGATTAGTCACTACTCCTGACAAAGGAGCTGTAGATCAAAGTTTCCCTTCCTGTTTAATTGAGGCAGTGAATTTTCAGCAGTGGTTTGGTGGGGAAGTGTCTGTGTCTCCAGGGTGACTGTATGCAGAGACAGAAGATAGCCCAAAATTTACCTTGTGTTGTAGAAGGTGGGCAGGAGGTGTTATGGCTTCAGAATATGCCTACATCTGTACCATCCAGATGTGCCATCTCAGATGGGCAGTGCAGACCATTCCCACTTTCCAGTTTCTGCCTCTGTGTTGGGGCAAATGAACTGGTGGAGCAGATTGGAGGATAAAGGCTCACCTCGTGCAAGAGGTTGGGATTTAGCTGACTTCTGGTTTTGGTGTCTTCTCCATGGGACCTGTCCCTCTCTTTTTATTTTGCTTGTCAGTTGTAGAAGTCACACATCAACTCAAGAAGTTGTGTGACCATGTACATGCATGTTCACCACACACAACATTGCATGTACAAAGTCATCCCTGTTTAACATCAGAAGATGCTTTGGAAGTGAGTGCTTTTGTCTTCTCTTCTGCTCTGACTTGACATTAGGGGCAGGCAGTGGCTAGTGAGCTGCTTGTTCAGACTTGGAAGAGAGGCTTGTTTCTCCCTCACTGTTATTTTCATGTAAGACACTTTTCTGTTTAGGAGGATTAGAAGATACTCATTAAACAGTGTTAAATAAACTGAGGCAGTTGATGTTTACAGCCCTTATAGAATTATTCATTAAAATATTAACTGCTTGACAGCCTCTTTTTGCTTTAGATTCAGTCATTTAGTAACCCTCTTAAAAAATCAGGTTGTGTGATTCAGACATTCAAAGAATAAATAAGGCAAAACAAAGCCACCCAAATTACCCACAAAAGCCCTGATTCTTGGGTTTACATTTCTTAAATTGTCATGGACATGACATGCCTGAGAAATTCAGAGGGATTTGTGGTGCAGGTCAGCTGTAAGGATTGACTCAGCTCTCTCCCATCTGCACTAGCAGCTTTCCCTAACATGCAGCAGTGGGAGGATCTGGAATGGGCCATATCCTTCTCTGGGGTTTTGCAGACAATAGGTAGGTGTGTGTGTGCTAAGCATTGGCTTACAGAAGCTTTTGGCATGAGTACAAGATATTACTTTGAAAAGCTGGCTCTCAGCTACACTCTTTCCCCTCCCCACTCCTTTTTAAAGGTGTTTTTAATAGTTGTGGTTCTCTGTGGAGGACTGGCTCGTGTCCTTCTCTATAAACATGTTCTGGTTTACTTCCTTGAGCCCCTTGTGTCCAATTTTCTAGCTGAGCTGTTGCTGCTCTTCTCACTGGCATGTTTAATCCATGTTTTCTCCCACATACCTTTTTCCATGTTTCTCACCTCTGTTCTGAGCAAATCTACAGCTCTGGAGTGACTCTGGGGCTCTGCCTTTTCCATGCTTTACGTTGCTCTGTTAAAGGTGCTAACTGGTGTTCCTGTCAATACTCAGAGTCAAGATGCAGCTGCACACCTCATTTTCCATGGACCACTGGAGATTCATTAGCCAGTGCAGTGTTTGTTGATGATATGAAGCCAATCCCCCAGGCCACCAAGCCCATGACATTTCAAAATTGCCCACCCAAGGTCATTGCACCAATTGTGTTGCTTTTAATTTCATTTTTGATGAGCTTTTCTTATTTGATTGTACAGGTAGAGAAGAGCCTGAAAGCAGCATGTGACACTGTGATGACAGATGCCTGTTGTACTTTGTGTGCTTACTAAATACTGATAGTACCTCTGTTGTCTGGTTTTTTGTGTGTTTCAGGAAAAAAGTGCCAGTTCAAATGTAAGACTTAAATCTAATAAAGAGGTCCCAGGATTAGTACATCAACCCAGAGCAAAGTAAGTTCAATTTTTATTACTATTTTTTTAAAATCTTAATGCAAATAAACACAAGATTAAGCAATAGCTGTGAGATTCCTAGTTATTGCCTAGTGAAAACCAATTAGTGGTTCTAGAAGCTCTAAAACTATGCTCAATTTAAATAAAACAGGTAAGATTTCCTGTGTCCTGAGACCCAGCTGGGCAGTGCTTGTGCCAGCATCCCTGCAGCATCTTCCCCTTTGCACAGCTATGATATAGGACTTAAAAATGTGTGAGATGCATCTTGCCATGCCTTACAGGAGAACCATACTGTGTTACTTTTTGTCTGGAGAAAAGGAGGCTCAGGGGAGACATTATCTCTTTCTCCAGCTACCTGAAGGGAGGTTGTAGTGAGATAGAGGTTGGTCTTTTCTCCTGGGCTGTGTGTGAAAGGCCCAAAGGAAATGGCCTCAGGTTGCACCAGGAGAAGTTTAGGTTGGACATCAGGAAAAATTTCTTCACTAAAAGAGTTCTTAGACATTGGCAGATGCTGCCCAGGGCAGTGGTGGAGTCACCATCCCTGGAGGGGTTTAAAAAACATGTGGATGTGGTACTTGAGGACATGGTTTAGTGGCATGGTGGTGATAGGTTGATGGTTGGATTTGATGATCTTAGAGGTCTCTTCCAACCTTAATAAATCTGTGGTTCTGTGATTTTGCAGCTTTCTACACAACTTACTCATAAACAGAACTGTATATGCACTAGTGTTCCTAAATACCATCAGTTAAGTTTCCAGGGAGGTTATCACTCACTCTTGGCTTAGGTTAGCAGCTGTGCTGCCTGGGGTTAGGGATGGTAAACTTCTCCCATATGAAATGGTCAAATTATTTCTTAAAATGAGGGTTGTTTTGTAGCTGAGAGTTTCTCCATCCTTCCCCCAGTTCTGTGCCCAGATCAGTCAGTGTTACATATGCCATGAGCACCTGGGACACAGCTGCTTATTGATATAGTAACTAACTTCTGACCTAAACCACCATTACATTTTAATCACTAATTGGATGGCAAATAACAGATTACCTGGTTCCATAGATCAGGTTCCTAACAAAGAGGAGATAAAGCTTTGCTGTTGCATTTTGAACAATAGTGGGAGCACTGTTCTTTGTGCTGTGCCTTCAGGACACTTATTAACTTCAACTTGCTGCATACCAAGTGTGTCCTGCATGGTTTCAAGTCTGGAAACTTCAGTATTTTCCTAATGACCTGACAGTATAATTCAGCCTCCTTTCAAAAGGGAAAATCAAGTGCTTCAGATGTAATTGCAAAGAAATTCACAGTAGGGATGTAGAGGTAAAATCACCCTTCAGCAAAGCTGTCCTTTGTTATTATGGCTGTACTTCATCATTGTGACTTGGTCCTTCCCAGCAGGGTCAGAGATGTGCTTAAGATGCTGTAACAGGAGGCTGAAACAAGGCTGTTTATTTGATGGGCCACCTTTTTGGATGCATCTGAGGCAGAGGAGCTGGGTGGGCTCAGGCAGTCCATTCTTTCATCAAACTTTAAGTTTGAAAAGTCACCACAGAAACCAGAAGTGACCTTCATTCACTAGAAATTCTAAAGACATTGCATTGGCAGAAGTAAATGTTTCCATCACAGTCCTGCAAGAATAAGGAGACTTCTGATTGAGGCATAGAACATAATATTATGTTGTTGGGTAGAGCCACCACTGTTTGCCCAAGCCTCTGCTGTTCATCCAACCTACCAATGGATTTCTGTTTATAAAGTGGCTACATCTGTTTGAGTTGCTAATCACCAAGTCAGCTCTGGAGGCTTTTTTAAGGTTTGTCATCTGAAACCCATAACAATTCTGAGTGCATGGAGGGGTGGCATTGGGTGGAAAATGGCTACTTGGCTAAAGGAGCAGAGATGAACTGATAAATCATTAGGTGCATCTTGTGTTCTTTGTGGCACAGGTATGTTTTTCAAAACCAAATATGGACTCTGTACCAAATTACAAGTTCAGTTACAGGTGAAGGGAGTTTTAATGTCAGCTGTAAAAATAAGACTGTGAGGGCTCTTCCCATTTGTAGGAGGATTTAGTTTTTTATGTCTATAACCCTGGATTCTGAAAGCAGTGCATCTAGGGAGCCAGCAGCAGGTTTATGGTGGTCTTTGGCAGTGTCAGCATTTGTGTGTGTGTTGCATCTCTAAATTGTAGGGCAGTTTTACTGCCCCACCAAATGTTGCTGAAGATCATATCCTACAAAGGCTTTTGGGCCTCCTGTGGGACTTTTCATGTATGTGGCAACACAATGCTCAATTTTTCCCCCCTTTCATTTAGTCTCCTTGTAAAGAGGAGGTTGGGGTGAGTCACTACAGTATCATTTTATTAGAAACTGGATCTGTGATGTTGCAAAGCAAGAATATCTCTCTTTCTAGTACTTACCTACACAAAAAAGGCTGTACTGCCCTAAAGCCTCTCCCCAAAACATCTGAATATGCAGGTGACAGGGTCAGCTGCCCCTAACAAACAACTTTTCCCCATCTCAGGTGGAGGTGGGAACCTGAGGGACAAGCAGACAGCTGGGGACAGAAACTCCCACAGCTTCTGAAAGGTGAATTGTTCCCTCTCATGAATGACCAGCTTTAGGTTTTAATGGCTCTTCTGAGGCCTTCTCTTCTGAACTGAGCCTTCATTTATGTCCAGCATAAGCAAATCATTGTATACATTCCTCTCGATAGCAAGTGTAGGATGAATGCTGAGCTTTGTAGGGAAGTGCAGCATGGTGTTGGGCACTTGGGAAAAGTATTAACTCATGACAGCTGGAAGGGTCATGCCAAGGAAGAGGGGACTGTGGTGGGAATTCACAAGCCCAACCAGCTTTTACTGTCAGAGAAGATCTCCTAGATCTGTCCTTGTAACCATCTGACATCACTGCTGACACTGGCACCTGTCTCCCATCCTTCCTTTTTCACATCTTTATTTTTGTCCTGCATTGAGTCCCTGGTGCTTCTCTGCAGCCCCCATGGGCCCAGGTGCTCCTCCCTGCTGCAGGTCCAGAGGATGCTGCAGCTTCACCTTCCCAGAGGGATATGGTTATTTCAGGAAGGAGGTTCTCCACACCCCCTAACATAAACAAAGCAGACACACCCCAGATCCTGTCTGCCATGCATCCTTATCATTGTCTCCTCATCCTTTTCTTTGTGTCCAGTCTTCCTGTATTTGTAGCTCACAAGTCCCCCTTGGGAAAGGGCCTGTTGTCTTGTGCCACCACCAGGATTTTACAGACAGTGAATGAGTATTTTCCAGCCTCCTTCACTAATGCAAAATCCTATCACTGACCTCTCAGCCTCTTGATGCTACAGAATTATCTTACTGGGTCCCCTCAGGGAGCATTAAGGACCACCCAGGACTTCTAGATGTTCCTGGGTGTAGAGTGCAGAGCCCAGCTGTTAGCAGGGTATGCAGATCTTCCAGTGCAAGGCTTTAACCTCCTGTTGTAGGCATCTCACTTTGTGGTGGAGAGGTTGGCAGTCTTGAAAAATCTTCTGTCTCGACACAGAGGGGACTGGCCCAAGGAAGGGTAGCAGGCTACTAAGCTTCTGCAGTCTGCCTGGAAAAGGGAATAGTCTCCTCTGGATGCATGCAGATCCTAGTTACCATTCCAATGCAGAAGTAAATGTAATAATTTTTTGGTGAGCAAACAAAAAAAAAAAAGG